>VRLP01006050.1:0-31512 GCA_009660295.1 Lophius piscatorius | reverse complement strand
CCCCCCCCCCCCCCCCCCCCCCCCCCCCCCCCCCCCCCCCCCCCCCCCCCCCCCCCCCCCCCCCCCCCCCCCCCCCCCCCCCCCCCCCCCCCCCCCCCCCCCCTCCCCCTCCCTCCCTCTCTCTTCCCCCCCTCCCTCCCTCCCCCCCCCTCCCTCCCCCCCTCTCTCTCACTCTCCCTCATCTCTTCAGGTTGGTCACACGAACACAATATAAAACAGCCGCTCACATACCAGTCGACCCGGTTTGAGCCCAACAACATGCTGACCTCAGCGAGGTGGTGTTTGAAAATACGGGTCCCCTGCGTCAATCTCCCGCCGTGGGCTAATTGTTACTCATTGTGTGGTTTGTGCTGGAGGGAAGCTGACAGGAAGTCAATCCCATAGTGTCAGGATTTACAGAAGCCGCCGCGATCAGAGTCCCTCGTGGAGGCAGACGCGCGATTTCTACACGAAGAGATACGAGACCGTAGGAGGCAGCGGATCGATGCCCAGAAAATCAAGCGGTGACATCATACCTTTGGCCACAGTATCACCCGCTGCTTCGATCCTTTGATGTCCCGCTCAACTGTTTGGTTGAGCTTATTTTGAGTCTCTATTTCTGACGTAAAACTGTGACTGAGCCTGTTTATAATGTGACCCAGTGGTTATATGTAGACGCTAAACAGTAAGGGGCCAAGGGCGGAGCCCTGGGGGACACCACAGGTCGAAGGGGCCGCCAAGGAGGATTTTTTTTCTTCACAGTAAAACATATTTGACCAAAACCATTTTTTTATTTTATGATTAATATAGTGTCTAAGACATTAAATAAATGACGGCCCCAACAAAATAAAATATGCTAAGACATTTTTCTTATCACTTTTTTTTTTTCTTTCTTGGTGAGGACATTAAAGGGTTAATTAAGACGTTTTAAGCAAAAACAGTCGTAGTTAGTGGCGTAAAACAGATGCTCAAGCATGTAATTAGTTATTTATTGAGATCTGGGCAATAAACGTAACACCACTCTCACGTTTGAGTGTTGGTTAAAGCCTGCAGGGTGCTAGCTTAGCTTAGCTTAGCCTAAAGACAGATGGTAGTAGGACGGAAGGTTTAGAAGTGAAAGCAGATTCTTTTTGATTCCAGTCTTTGGCCCGGATCTGCTACTTGAACCCAACTCCTACCTCCAGTTCCAGGCTTCTGTGATAGAACACAGTCAGCCATAAGATTAAAACCCCAGGCTTCATATTGTGTAGGTTTGGCCACCAAAACAGCGCTGTAACGACAGACTGGTGGCTGTCCAACGCAAGAAAATATTAATTCAAAATTAAATCAATAAGACTTAAACAAACAAACAAAAAGCTGAATTTAGTAGATTCTTGCTTTAGAAACGTTTGTGTTTAGATGTTCCTCAGTAACAGAAGAGTCCATTTATTCTGTTTAACTTGTTTCTCATACTGGACTGAAATGAAGGGAAACTAAATGTTCGCTGTTGTCCCCCGACAGAAACAGTCCCCAATCCCCTGCGTTGTACGAGCAACGAATCCCTTAAAATTAAATGTGACGTTTTTTTCCAGTATTTTTAGTAGAAAAAAATGAAAAAAGCTCCCAAAAGTTGGTAAAACATGAATTATTAGATTGAAATATGGGTCAAATATGATATAAATAAGACGGATCTCCTCCAGTCCAGTCAAACGCCACAAGTTTGGACTAAATGGGACAAACGGTTGAGAGAAATCATGGTCGAAAACATTTGGAGATAAAGCTCCCCCTAGTGTCGGAAATATACAACGGCCCTCTCCCAAAATCACTCCAGTTCTTCCTCACACTAAGGTCTATGTAGCTATAATATTTCAAAATGATCCATCAAACATTTTTTGAGTTATTGCGTTAACACCAAAGATCTGCGGCGGCTGACGATTCCATAATTCGATTCTGGGATAAATATAAAAAAACCAAGATGTTTATAATCAGGGCATTAAGTGTATAAACGATGAAATGAATGATTTAAGGCGCTGCGATGTTACGGATTGCAACCGGAAACAGAGTTCAGTCATTCAGACGGGTGAGAAAAATCATCCTACGTAGAAGATCCTCAGCAGAACATCACACCCTCAGAGTTTTGTCCAATCAGAACTCTTTCATGCAAAAAAACAAAAACACCATCAGATGGAAGGAGCAGTGTGAGAAGAGTGAGTCTCTGCCAGAGCGGTACCTTCTTTCGCCGGCGTGCTTTGCGGCGACTGGGTGAGAGAGAGACACTGAGAGAGAGTGGAGCCGTCATCGGAGGTTAACTCCTGCTCTCCATCTGCAGGGGGGGGGGGAATAGGGGGGAGTCAGAGGATTGGAGGGTGGTGTTAAGGATGGGAGTAGTGGGATGACAGCAAGGGTGAGTGGGATGAGTAGAGGGTGGGACGGCGGGATTTGGAATGAAGGGTCAGAAGGGAAGGATGGGGGGGGTGGGGGGGTTCAAGAGATTAGTGGCAACGCACACATGTTAGAATCAGGCCATGCGCGTGAACACATAAAATTCTGGTATCCGTGTCTGTGCGGCGTTCAGAGCGCCGTGACTCTCGGGTTATCAGGTTCTGCTGGCGCCTGAGTGGGTGCTCCAACATTTTTGTTGTGTCTTAAAACCCTTTGATGTCTCTGCTCAACTGTTTGGTTGAACTCTTTTTGAGTCTCTGTTTGGTTCCGAGCCCGTTTAGCATATAGATGCTACCAATGGGTCGTATTATAAAGAGTAAGGGGCCGAGGATGGAGCCCTGAGGGACACCACTGCTCAGGTGGGACACAGAACAGGATTAAACACGACTGCTCAGAAAGTCCGATTCAATTATATTTATTTATTTTTTTACATGTTAAATCATGTGAGGACTAATTTAACAGAATTCTGTAACTTAACACAACTTAAAAAAAAACATTTTGTTCTGTGTGAGAACGTTAAAGAGTTTTAATATCGCAGAAAAGGCTTTAAGTCATTGATAACACCTAATATCAACACATTTTTAAATAAATCCGGTCCTAATTTCTCCTTCAGGCTCTTTCAGAGGAAGAACATAAACTACTAGTATGTATAAATATATTTTACTGACACTGTTAAAACGAAAGATGCCATCAAAATGAATATTTCCCCGAGAAATTTTGTTTAGCGCGGCAAAAAAAAATTGTAATTTTCACGTGAATATTTCTGCCTGAAGGAATTACGAACAAACGGAAGAACTGAAATGAGTAATAATGTGTTTATTTCACAAACATGGGCTGTTTAATCATTGTATGGATTTGAGAATTTGTTGTTTTTATATTATTGCAGAATTGATTCAGAGTTGTTTATTTGTTTGTTATGTTTTGTTTTGTGATCCAGATCATTGGACCCACAATGCATTGTTCTTGACTTGCTGACTGCCAACGGTGACGGTCAGGTGAGGAGAAGAGGCCCCTGCCTGCAGCAGCCTTATGTGGAGGCGAGCTCCATTACAGATTTGTTTAGAAAAAGGAAGGGGAGCCACTGGGAGATTAAAATGGGGCCAAAAATTGATATTTGAAGTGAGATTCACGTTTGGGGGAAACCCGCGCCGCCGCGGCGGGGGCTTATTCTCTCTGATTGATGTCAGGTTTGATTTATTTTACCATCAGGGAAAAAAAAAAAAAAAAAAAAAAAAAGCATAATTTTTTCTGGCTACCGATAAAAAAAAAAAATCTGATGAAGCGCTCGGATTATTTTACATCCAGCGACAAAACGAAACCGCTTCCCACAGCGCTTCAAACACTTTCCGTAATCACGGCCCCGAGGTTAAAAGTTCAGCATTAGCGACCAAATTAGGTTTAAAGATGGATTAGTGGGAATAAATAACATGTTGTTCACGCGGAGCGTTTAGAACGTTTCTCCTCCATCAACTCAACATTTATCACTTACATCTGTAGTTTTCAGTGAGATGTCGTAAATAAGACTTCAAAGGGATCATCAGGTTTAATGTTTCAAAAAAAAAATCACTCTTGTTTCCGCAGAATGAAAACGCATTCAGGACGTAACACTTCTAATCTGAGGCTTAACCTGTGTGTGTGCGTGTGTGTGTGTGTGTGTTTGCACTATAAGAGAGTGTGTATGTGTGTGTGTGTGTGATTGTATTATATGTTTATGTGTGTGTGTGTGTGTGTGTGTGTTTGCACTATAAGAGATTGTGTATGTGTGTGTGTGTCTGGGATTGTACTATATGTTTATGTGTGTGTGTGTGTTTGCACTATAAGAGAGTGTGTATGTGTGTGTGTGTGTATGATTGTATTATATGTTTATGTGTGTGATTGCACTATAAGAGAGTGTGTATGTGTGTGTGTCTGGGATTGTACTTTATGTTTATGTGTGTGTGTGTGTGTTTGCACTATAAGAGTGTGTGCGTGTGTGTGTTTGTGTATGATCGTATGATATGTTTATGTGTGTGTGTGTTTGTGATTGCTCTATATGAGAGTGTGTATACGGGTGTATGTGTGTGAAAATGTACTAAGAGAGTGTTTATATGTGTATGTTCGTGTGTGTGTGTGAGGGATTGTACTATATGAGAGTCCGTATATGTGTGTATGTGTATGTGTGTGTGATTGTACTATAAGAGAGTGTGTATATGTGTATAAGTGTATGTGTGTACGTGTGTGTGTGTGTGATTGTACTATAAGAGAGTGTGTATGTGTGTGTACGTGTATGTGTGTATGTGTGTACGTGTGTGTGTGTATGTGTGTGTATGTGTGTGTGTGTATGTGTGTATGTGTGTGTGTGTGTGTGTGTGTGTGTGGTGTATATCAGGCCAATAGAGACGGTCTCCAGCTTGCATCCAGATTGGTAACCGGGGATTCATGGGGCTGTGGGGGCAGTGTCATAGCAACAGGATCCGCTCATGCGGTGGGTGCGAAGACCTGCTGTCTGTTCGATCTGCCGTCTTCGTCATATTCATAGAGGTGCACACACACACACACACACACACACACACACACGCACGCACACACACACACACACACACACACTGACATCTGCACCATGTTTTAATGCACATAAGAGCATTGAGATGATCCTATAAACATGCATAAATACATGTGCATGCTGGTGCAACACGCACACACTCACTCACACACACACACACACCCATAAATTCACACACTAATCCGGACAAATAAGGCATGAGGTATGGGAACCATTGGACGACCCCCGTCACTATCTCTTCATTATTGATTTTTTCCTCTGCCCCCCTGAAAGGCGGCGGGGCTAAAGGCTAATATGATTAGCATTAACCGAGGTGCATGTGAGGTTGACTTAGAGGGAGGCAGCAGGGGGGAGCGTGAGGAGGAGCCCTCCTGTTTTATGGCCCATAGATGTGTGTGTTTGTACGTGAGACCGCTGGCAGCAGGGGGGGGGGGGGGGGGGGGGGGGGGGTTACGAGGACCGCCTAATCAGAAAGAAAACGCTTCATATAAAAACTCTTTCTGCTGGAGATTTCATTCCTTTGCAGTGTGTGTGTGTGTGTGTGTGTGTGGTTGTGTGTGCGAATGTCTGTGTGTGTGTGTGTGTGTGTGTGTGTGTGTGTGTGTACTCTCTAAGTTCTTTTGGGAGGATGTTGACCTCTATGAAAGTTTCTGACAAGGAGTGGATCTGGATTTTCAGAGTAAAAGCACGCGATGAGGAGTTTCTGCTTTAAACCTTGCGTCCGATGATGATGATGAGGATGATGCTGACATAACATATCTGGCGAGTTTACAACACCAATAACTGAATGTTTGCTGACGTCCTAATGGTCGCACAGTTAGTCGACGTAAACCCCCTCTGAGGTACCGATAATCCTTTAACGTCGCCTTTTCCTCCCTCCCTCCTCTCCCTCCCTCCCTCCCTCCCCCGTGTCTCCGGTAGGATATACGAGTAGACTTGAGTAATCATCAGCTGTTTCTGATGGCTTTTAAATGTTAAAGGAAAACCTGCTTCGCATCAAGCCGTTTAAAATCTGCTTTTATAAACCTTGAGCCTGTGGCTGTTAACAGCTTTTATAGGTTTCAGCAGGCTTTCGCCTCCATCCTTCCTTCTGGTGGTTAGACCTTCTGAAGCTGAACATCCCAGAGGGAAGGAACAAACATGGAAGTCGGAATTTTATGGTTTCACATTTTTCTACAAAGTCAAACTTCATAGTTTCTAATCCCAGATAATCAGGGATACATGGTTGTATTAAATAAAACCGACATTTTGGGTGAAAGATATCAGCAAAATTGTCAGTTTAAATCAAAAAATGCAACTTGTCAAAGCCATCTACTTCCTGTTCCTGCTTATCCTCTGTGGGCCGGGTCGCCGCTTTAATACAGGGTCACCGGGGGGGGGCCTGCATTGAACTCATCCCAGCTGACATTGGGTGAGAGGAGACATACACCCAGGAAAAGTCGCCATTTCATCCCAAGGCCGACGCAGAGAGAAAAAACATAAACAGACTTTCACGATCACGGCTGAGAAGAACTTCAGCCCGTCGGACGGAGGCGCAGGAAGGAGCCATCACAACACGGAGTGCGGCACCTGCTGCCCACCGACATCTGCGATATTCCAGTATCGGCTGACATTATCGCCCCTCCTAATCCATCAACACACCAGAAACGGGAGCAAACGTCCATCAATCTGTCAAATCTGAAGCCGTTCTGGCTTCAACTAATCCTGTGTGCTTTTCAAACCGCCAAGGAGCTTCTGTTTTCACTCCCGTGTGTCTCTTTGTTTGTCTGCAGGATTATGGAGAAACTACAGGATGGATTTACATTCACATTTACAGAGAGGTAGATTTAGCTTTTTGCTAGCGGTGAGTACATTTTGTTGGCGTTACGAGTTTTGCGGAATTTAAAGTAAAAGAAAATAAAGTAATAATCCCCTTAGAGTAGTGATGTCACAATCTAGCTATTGCTGCCTTTGAACCTTTGACTTCTTTCATTTTCCTTTTGGGGGGGGGGGTTGAGCTGGGGCCTCAGTGGGCTGAACAGAGACGCTGAAGTGGAAGGTAGCAGTAGACGAGCTGCTGCAGAGTATTTGAGAGATACTTAAGAGAGTTTGCTGGAGTTGTCAGTAGATTTAGAGGCTAATAACTTGGATATTAATGGAGATAAATGTTTCCGTAACTTTGGGTAGTGATGTGCTTTGTCGGAGGTTTGCGTTCTCCGAGTTCTTTTTCTAGTTTGTTTGATTGATTTTTTAAATTTTTTTATCCCTAATCCTGCTTAATAATTACCATGGAACAGGACGTTGGTTTTGAGTACAGGTCAGTGTGTGTGTAGGTGTGTGTGTGTGTGTGAGGTGTGTGTATATAAGACACACAAACACAGTGTGTTCACGTCACATGACTCTCAGTGTGACTGGCATCTTGCAGCGTTTCTAAGTTGAACGTAAACAAGTTCAGCCCACACAGGTTTCACGATCCATATATTTATGGACTGGTGTGTGTGAGTTTGTTCCTGCGCGTGTGTGTGTGTGTGTGTGTGTTTGTGACGTACCACTGAGACCCAGTTGCCTACTCTCCATGTTCTTGCGGTACACCTCCATGTCCTTCTCTAAATGCTCACTGAACGGGTTGGGAGGCAACGGAACCATCTGCTCCTCCTCTGTGGGCACATAGGGCTGTGGAGGAGACGAGCAGAAGGGTGAGCATGAGAGAACACACACAAACACCCACACGCACACACACACACACGTGAACACACACACCCACACACACACACACACACACTCTGAAATGCAATAAAAATGACAAAAAAAAACAGGAAAAAAGAAAAAAAACATGCAGCCACTTCGTCTGACGAGGCCAATCATTCGTTACTCCGTAACTCCGGCTGCACATAAAAAGATAAAAGAGTTGACCACATCACACAGAACTCCTCTGACCGCCGACGCCACACACAAACACTCCACCTCTGCAAACCCAGACTCTACAAAAACACGGCAAAATACACAAAACACAGACATAAAGTTCACACTCGGAGCGCCGCCGCACTCTCCAAACCAAAAAGGTGGAGTCATGCGCTCGACATGCAGGACTTGTGACTTACGCTGTTCGGATCTGTGTGCGATAATACGAGAAATCAACAACAACAACAACAACAAAAAAACAATCATGCTGCGTCACAACAACGGGCCAGAACCGGTTTGTATTTGACGTCAGAAACAGAAGACTTGTGAAGACGTGCGACGTTCTTCTGTTCTGACGGGACAAGAACTGGGTGGAACGAATCCGTGGCAAATAAAAACAAAGAGTCAAAATAAAAGCACCACCGCAAACAGCAACTCTTAGGAAAACATTTGCAGATATTTACCAGAACTGTTTCCTGCATCGGATCCTTCAAGACAAAAAAAAAAGCGACCAAACCGACACCGTCAGCATTCAAATGTCTAAAGCTCATATTTCTGAATTCATGTTGACGACAGATTCACAGCAGTCATGTGACTAGAGGGAACTCGGCGAAGGATCCCTCCCAAGTGTTGCAAATCCAACCCATGGTGCCGCCATGACCCGCTCCGCCTCTGACTGGGCTGGTGTGACCCGGTAGGACGATCAGCGTAGTGGAATTCATTAAAAAAAACAAAAAACAAACAAAAAGCCCTTTCTGGATAAGAATCACTATCTAATCCAAACGTGTCAAACTCTGTCCGGTATACAGCTGAAACGCCACAGACACTACACATCCCAGAATGCACTGCGCCAGCTCTTCTCTCCGATCGTCTGCTGTCAGATATCAGAGTTTATCCGGTCTCTCTGATAAACTTTGGGCTGATCCTTAGAAGAGATGCTACGGAGGCCAGGAGGGGACATTCATGAGGAAAACAAATTTAAACGCCGAATAATAAATGTATAAATAAGACGCCCGCAAGTATTCGTAAATAGAACGCACGTTTTATTTAAAAAATTTTAATTTCTTTTTTTTTTTTCACAATTAAATGCTTACTTTTGATTTACACTACATTACACAATTACACCTGGAGGCTGTTTTCTGAGGAGCAGCCGCTCCTGGCTGCAGGAGCGGATACGAGGAGCAACAGTCTACCATCATTGTTTTATTATGGCAGGAGAAAGAAATGACTAAATCTGCCCAGCCATTCACCAATGGTTGTATAAAGTTCCTATTTGTTGATAATTGTTAATTAAAATCAGAAGGAGTTGGCTATAACTTTATAAATATAGTTTTCTGTCTGTTGTTGATGCCTGTGAATAAAAGATTTTCTCTGGAAATGATCCTGATGACTTTTATTTGCAACTTGACTTTTTTCTTTCCACTTGGTTTATTCAGAATTCTACAAAATGAGTAAATAAAATAAGAATAAACTGTCATAATACGTCAGATTAAACTTGGACCTTCTTTTGACCCCCTCTGTGACTGACTCAAACATCTCTGATCTAATCACATGTTCCGCTCCTTACGATCCACATTTAATCCAAATGAAATTTAATTGAAAACTTATTGAGGTATTCTACAAATGATGACAAGCACAAGAACGCAATTATTCATTATTCATAGTAAAGTTTAAAAAGCAGACTCTGGTTCCTTAAGAGTAAAATTTGCTTATTTGCCTCCATCTAGTGGTCAGCAGCTGTCATTACACCGGCCGTGCAAAACACACACACACACACACACAGCATCCAGAACCAGAAGGTGAAGGACGGAGGATATGATGACATCTTCAATCCTCTAAATGACAAACAGGAGGATTCTAAGGGTCTCCTTCTCCAGGAGGTGAATTCTATAAATGCAGAACTCCTTCAAGATGGCGCTGTTGGATCAGGTCGCTGGTCAAAGACAGGAGGTTGGAGGATAGAGGAGTTGAGGTGATACAAAACAAAAAATTCATACGAGTTCTTTAATTCCCTTCTTCTGACTGTCACAACTTCGTAATCCATTTAAAGAGCTCAGGAAAATATGTGTCTCATCTCTGCCTCCGTTATAACCAGAACCGATCCGAACAGAAGAAGCATGAAGAAACATCTATCATAGAAAATAATGTATTTTTGATTTTTCACTATTCAAACAATAACCACATGTCTATAAAGAAACAAATATTTGTTCACTTTTCTGAAGCATTTGTCCGAATGAATGAGTCTTAAACTTTGACGTGAATGTTAAAGGCTGCTAAAGATGACGTCATCGCTGCTTCCTGTTTTTGTCAAATACTTAAAGAGAAAAATATTCTTGGTTGACAGAGAATTTGGCCATAAAATCTAATATTTTAAAGCAGCTGGCAGTAACTGAGGGTTTTTTTCTGGTTGAAGGTTTGTGTTTTTTTAAGAATTATCCAGACGCAGACATGAAATATTTGATTTAAACTTTCATGGAGGGTGAAAAAAACCCCAAACCTCACAGCTCGAGTTTTCACTCGCTCCCTTCTCAACGGAACGGAATCCGGCTGCAAAGCGAATAAATCTAGATTGAACGGCGGAGAGGGAAATTCTCACCTGTCGAGGAACGTCCACGGGGATGCCGGCGAGGTGCTGAGAGCGCGGCCCTGACGTCATCACGTCCGACCGGTTCTGCTCTCTGATCTGCAGCAGGACACAAACACACGGAGGAGATGTCAGGAAGAATTAACGATGATTTTGATTCATTTAAAAGTATTCACAGGTAGAGATGACTGCGGTGTTAAAAGACTTGTTTAAATCCTGATCACATGCTGATCCTGCGCGCGCACGCCGTCTTCTTCGCTGGTGTAATTATTCCCTCAAAGGACGGCATGACATTCCTTTTCCAAAATACAGACATTTCCTCTCCTTGGTTTTCACTTATTTCACAATTCCGATCAGGCAGAATTTTATTTAAGACTTTTCCTGAGAACTTTTTTAAGGCCTTAAATTCTGATGATGGTGTTTTAGACTTTTGAAGACCCCAGTTCCATGTTTAAACTCCACATCCAGATATTACAAAAGGTTTAAGAGGGGAAAGCTGGACCCACTTTGTTTCTCTTCAGCAGAACCTCGCTGGGGTCCGTGTTGAGTGGCACAAACTGATTGGGGTCCTCGATTCGGATGGGGGTTCCCTGCTCCTCCGCCTTCATCCACTGTGGGGGGAAGAGGAGGGGGGGGATGGCGGAAGGTGAACCAAAACAAGTTAGGTCAGAACCGTCTGCTAAAAACATTCAGAACTTTAAAAGCACTGTAAAAGAATGTAATGAATAAAAAAAAAGACGCCTGTCTGTCCGTCTATCTGTGCGTGTGTCTGTCTGTCTCCGACTGTCAATCTCTTGTCTGTCTATCTGTGTGTGTATGTGTGTGTCTCTTGTCTGTCTGTCTATGCATGTGTGTCCCCGTCTGTATCTGTCTATTTGTTTCGTCTGTCTATTTCTGCATGCGTGTGTTCGTCTGTATGTGTCTGTCTTTCTGTCTCCTGTCTATCGTGTGTGTGTTTCTATCTGTTTGTCTCTTGTCTGTCTATCCGTGCAAGTGTGTCTCTGTCTGTCAGTCAGTCTCTTATATGTGTAGCTGTACAGTTGTGTGTCTCTTGTCTATCAGTGCGTGTGTGTCACTGTGTGTCTGCCTCGCCTGTTTATCTGTACATGTGTGTATGTGTCTTGTCTGTCTATCTGTGCGTGTCGGTCTGTGTCTGTCTGTCTCTTGTCTGTCGATCTGTGCATGTGCGTTTATCTCTGTCTGTCTGTGTGTCCATCTGTTTGTCCCTGTGTATGTGTCTCTGTCCATCTATGTGTGTGTCTTTCTGTCTACTGTGCATGTGTCTGTTGTCTGTCAGTCTTTTGTCCATCTGTTTGTGCGTATGTGTCTCTGTCTGTCTCTTTGTGGTGGTGTGTGCATCTATGTCTCTGTCTGTCTGTCCACTGTGTATGTGTCTCTGTCTGTCTATCTCTATCAGTCCATCTGTGCGTGTGTCTGTCTCTGTCTGTCTATTTGTGGATGTGTGTATGTCTCAGTCTATCCGTCTGTCTCTTATCTGTCTATCTTTGCTTGTCTCTGTCTGTCTGTCTGTCTGTCTGTCTGTCTGTCTATCTGTGTGTGTCTCTGTCTGTGTGTCTCTGTTTGTCTGTGTGTGTGTATCTGTCTCTTGTCTGATGTCTATCCATCCTTGTGTGCCTGTCCATCTGTCTGTGTCTTTTTCTGTGTGTGTCTCTTTGTCCATCTGTGTGTGTGTGTGTGTGTGTGTTTTCATCGTCATCAACCACTGCAGTTCCCTGTTCGGCCTGAAGGTGTCGTTCCAGGATCACATTCTGAACCATCCAGTCTAGACTATCTGAGCAGATCCATCAGACCAAGAGCTCCAGCGGTCTACTGTTTATATTTTATAATAACCACTCCACATGCAAACAAACAAACAAACAAACAAACATACAAACAAACATGCAGGATCACACAGGAGAGGTGTAGAACTTTTTATTCAGATATATATCGGCAGGATAAACGTTAATTCTCCGGCTCGCCGTCGTGCGTTTCACCTCGGACCAGAACCTCCATGCTCACCGTGACGGTCCGGCTGCTGTAGCGCTCCTCCCGGCCCTCCGTGCTGACTTTGGTGTAGCTGTTGGGCGAGTTGAGCCAGCGGGTCTTCTCCCTCTGCTGCCGCTGCTGCAGGAACTTGAAGGGCAGCCGCGTGGCGCCGCTGTCCGTGTCCTCCTCGAACACGTACGCCGTGACCGTGGCGGGGATCTCCACGTCGCTCTTGTGCCTCAGCTTCTCTCGCACGATGGGATGCCGGTAGGCGTGTCCGGTCCGGTAGCCCTGCAGGCGGGGAAACGGGACACGTTGGATCTATGGGGATTTTCGGTAGGGAGGACTATCCTCTCGCACACTCGTGCCACCGTTGTCCTCAGCTTTCGCACGTGCTCAGTCTCAGTCACCTGCTCCTCTGGGGCATCAGTCGATATCAGCTGCACTCATTCAGGTAGCCTCATCCATCCAATCACTGTCACACCTGCAGGCTCCGCCCATCACCATCAGCTGCTGTCTCTAAACAGACTCTCTCTCCATCCATCTGCTTCTTTTATGCCTTTGGTTTCTACGCCCCCCGACTCCCAATCTCCCCCCAAGTCCTCAAAAGATCCATCAGCCTCAGCAGATTCCTCAGCCACCACCACCAGTATCCGGACTCCAGAGGGGGTTGTTTGCACAAAGCAGGGGATTGAGGACTTTTTAAGCCTCTATCACTGCGGTCCTTGCTGTGTTTTTTGCCTCTGAGCTTATTCACGTAACACAAATATGAACGATAAGCTTCGTGTTGTTGCATTTGTGTCACATCGGTCGTTCAACGGAAAAACTCACGTTTGTCAATTCTCTCCAATAACCTTCGCCGAGGTGCTTCTTCACTCACCAGGTTGTCCAGCATCCTCATCAGAGACTCAAACTCCAGCTCCCCAACCTTCCACTTGTACTGGCCGAACATGTTGACCGAATCCGCCGAGCTGAAGTCGTTCACTCGGGATTTGAACTTCTCCTGGTCCAGCAGTATCAGGTTGTCGACGCCACCAGCGCAGGAGATGGCCTTCACCTGGAATTCAATGGAAGGACAGAGGGAGACGTATTATAGCCTCCACGGACCGACGGCTAACGCAACACAAGACAGACCAGAGGCCATTCTGTCGCCGAACGCCCGATGCATCAGGTGACACGGACTTCCTGAAAGGTTTGGACGCGGACAAAAGACCACCATCGAAAAGGAGACCACCCCCCACCTGAAGCTACCACAGCGGCGGCGGCAGCAGCAGCAGCGGATCTACAGGACAGGACATCCCACCAACGTGGTGAGGGGATTTATTTATAGAAATTAAGCTGGGCTTTGCAGGAAGGATTAATATTTTCTTTGAGCAGGGAGGCTCAATCAGGAGATTTGGCATGTCTTTATGATTGAGGGACGAAACGCCATCTTTAAAATCCGAACACGGCAGATAAATCCCCCCAAGTAAACCCTTCAGTCGTCAGCATATGGGGACGCGTCCCAGAGCTCCGCCCCTGCACGACTCACATAAAACGCGTTCGATTTAGGGGAGCGCTTTTCACAGTAATAATTTCACAAAGTGCTTCGACAGAAAAAATAAAAAGAACAATCCATGAAAACGTTCAACGCAAAAAAACGCAAAGCAGAATAGAAAATACTCGCATGACGGAATTCCCGCATACACTGACTTACTTGTAGAATAATAATTATCGCTTGCAGCATTTCCGTGGTGCATACATTTTGTTGCAAGCAATAAATATTATTCTGCAAGTTAGTCGGTGAATGCGAGAACTCATTTTTGCGAGTTTTGAGACGTATTCCTGTCCTACGTGACCGACGAAAAAAACATGCAAAGTATTCATTCTTCAATAACAGAATGTACTAAATAAAAGCAAAACAGTTAAGTCACAAATGACGGTATACTGCGATGTCATTTGTGTAAACAACCTGATACAAAAAAACTTTATTCATATTGCACATTTTAGCAAACAGGGCAATTAAAAAGAAATAAAGAAATTTTAAGTTTTGAGTTGCTTTAAAAAAAAAAAAAATTTAGTCCCGCCCCCGAGGTCGCTGATCTTATTGCCTTCAGTCCCGCCTCTTCCTCCTTATCGATCCGTCACAGCCGGTAATCAGCTGATCCATTCAAAATAATATAAATGTAACATTAAATTAACATTAATACATATAATTCAATTCAATATTCTAGCATTTAGCTGAAATAAGCAGATTGAGACGTATATTAACCACAAAGTAAAGAATCTTCCTTCTGGGCTAGATCGCCCAATCAGAAATAGTTTTATAACAGATCAGATCATTGCTGAGATTTTCACCTATAGCTAATTTACCTTTTTATTTATTTGATCCATTTTGAGCTATTTATCTATCTTTTGGACGATTGGACTCTTTGAGCGCTTTTGACGGTTGTATTGTTTTGGCTGACTCCTCACAAAACGACGAATCTGCTCTCAGGTTTTTTAAATTTAAAAATTTTTATTATTTAAACTTCGTGGAAAAATTTACCAAATAAGCATCTGCTGTTAGTTAGCCGTTTGCCCCCCTTCATCGATGACATCATCCGTGTCATCCGCAGGTGTAACGTAATCATGACCGACTGGATATTGACCTTTTTTTTCTTCATGCGGTTGCAGTTTCTCCTCCAGCGAGGAGGTCAGAGGAGGCTGAAGAACTGATTTTGGTTTCTCACGACGCGTCTTGATTATTTATTCGACCTCTATTTAACCCGGAAGTCTCGCTGAGATTAAAAAAAAAAACATTACATTTTTAATGCTATTTAAGATGATTGTTCTAAGTGAATCCAATCTAAAGGTCATTTTTCTTGGTTGTTCCACGTCACGGGTTCATTGAAAAGTAGCTGAAGACATAGAAGACGCAACTGGTAAGACACAGAGAAAGGTCAGAGGTCAGCTGGAAGTTCGCTTTATCGCTCTCTCGTCCAGAGCCGCGCACTCGTTAATACGCAGTGTGATTATTTAGCAGGTGATAACGCAAATTTGGCGGTGTCTGTCTCTTTGAAGGGTTAATATTTGATTTGTTCCTCTTCCATTTCATGTTCCCTGCAGACAAAATGAGTCCAATGTTTGTTCTCCTGTCAATCATCGACAGGGAAATGAAAAAATTCCTTTTGCCCGACTTGTTTCTGAAGTCTTTCCTGGTGTCGCGTCGGGGGAATGATGCGAGCGCCGTTCTTCCTGAAGAACTGGAGATGAGATTTTTCATATATCTAAGAAAAACAACCGCGACTCCACCAGTTCATTCCTTTTCCTTCATCATCCCTGCTCCTCTTCATATGTCGTCTCACCCGCCTCATTTAATCTGATTGAAGCTGGGCTCACACTGTCCGACCCGTCCGGCTTCAGCCGCCTGTGTTCGCTTTTTACAGTCGTCGATAAAGTTTTGTTTGAAAGCGCAGAGGCAGAGAAAAAGTGTGCTTGTTAGCAACATGCTAACCAGCCACAAACCACAATCTGGACTTTCTACTTTATGACTAATTATTTCTTTGTATTTTTATTGTTACAACGCGTCGGGTCGCCACGGCAACTCAGACGCCACTTCTCGCAGGCGCGGTGAGAAAAGAAGGCGCTGACGTCAGCCCATCGTGTCGAGACCCTGCCAACATTTCTGACCCGCCAGAAAACCTTTGGATCATCTGGCCCCTGCAGAGGGGCTGTTTATCGGCCGTCGTGACCCCGTGTACACAAACAAAGGACTGACACAGTCGGACGGCCCGGCGGACCTGAGGCATATTTAAAAGAGTGAATCGGGCCCCATTTGTGTTGATATCATTTATCATTGATTTCTCTCTTATGAAAGGAGGAAGACTCTTCTTCTCTACATGCTGCCTGAGTCTGAGGTTAACGCGACACATCGGCTTGTTCCTCTTCATCACACCATGACGTCGGACCAGTTTACATGAGAGATGAAGACTTTGAGAGAGAGAGTTTGAATTTGATGGCTAAACTAAACAACAGGAGTTATCGAGTGTGTGTGCGTGTGTGTGCATGAGTGTGTGTGTGTGTGTGTGTACCTGGATTTCACAGGCATACTGGGTGTTGTAGATGGAGTGGAAGGCCTCTTCGACGGTTTCCCCAAGAGCAAGCACACCATGATTCCTCAACACCAGAATCTGGAATTCATTCACACACAAGTCAGTAAACGTAATAATAACAATAATAATAATAATAATAATATTAATAATAATAATATTAATAACATAAATGTATATTACACATTTCAAGAGCACTAAAGAAAAAGAAATGACAAAAACGACGACGATAGCAAAAAAGAGAAAGGAAAAAAGAAAAAAACAACTCTGTGTGTAAAAAAACAAAACGTTATAATCAGAAAAAAAGTTGCCAATATTTGAGGAGCGCCGGGAACGCTGCGTCTGTTGGTGCCGCCACTTTGATGGTCGGCGCAGAGAAACGAAAGCGAGAGAGGAAACAAACTTAATCACACACTTCAAAGTTAATCACCCCGAGAAACACAGCAAGTTTCAAGAAGCTAACGTTAGCAGGGCGGCTAATGCTAACGAGTAATGTATGTGCGCCGTGGATTTAAAAATGTTAGAAATCGGAATCGGACGGTCAGACGTTACAGAAATCTGAAAACCTTCTGATGAATGTCTTTGTGGACTGTGAGGATTACCTGGACGAAGATAAAAATCTTTCTGGGCGTTTACGTTTGTGACTTTCCTACCTTCGACGTCGGCCCCAGGACCTTCTGGAGCTCTCTGCGCTCCTCCTGGTCATCCACGCCGCCCTGGTAAGTGTAGTAGGCGATATCACCCAGGAGCAAAGCCTCCTGGGAAATGGGCAGGATGCCACATTTCATGGATGACACCTGAATCAGGAGACGGACGGATGAGAATGAATTTTCTCTTGGACACATCTGAGGTCGGCAGAGGTGGACCGGAACCCGGTACCTTCTTGCTGTGAAGCAGCGGCGCCAACCACAGGTTACATACATTTGAATATCTACATCCTGCTAAAATCACTCCGCTCCAATTCTACTGTCGGATCAGCACATTCCCAGTCAGAAGAACGGTTCTGTTTGACGTGTTCTGCAGTTTAATCACAGGTTTGCTCCTACGGCGGACTAGAACAGAACTCACGGCAGCCAGGGCGGGGGTGTGGCCGTGGACGATGCAGCGGATGTCGGGACGTATGGAGTAGATGGCGGCGTGGGGGCTGAAGCCCGCCGGGTCGACCCGCAGGTTGGTTGAGCCCTGATCGATCACCTCCCCGATGATGTTGACCTTCACCTGCGGGAAAAGAAGAGCAGGAAGAGTGAGAGGATGCTTCACGGGTTTCTGACCCGGACCAGGACCTGCCGGATGTACAATAGAACCGAACCAACATCAACTCACACAAGATATAAACACACGTCAAAATCAACAGGCGTGACGACTGAAACCACATTACCCACGATTCCTCCTCTGGGCCCGCCCCTCTACAGGAAATGAATTGGAGCTCTAGCAGGAAACGGAATACAGTCGGGGAGTGGACACGACCTCCTTACTAAGTCAACTCCACCGCCGGCCGGTCGGCAGTTATTAGATTAACGGGCGGGAGAAAAGCGATGGAGGGAAGGGTGGAGGTGGAGACGTGGAGGAGAAGAAGAAGAAGTGCAGACGCCGGTCCTCTCCGTAGAACCTACCGGGGGCCACTGCAACCACATGTTCTTCTGTGATACAAACCAGAACCTACAGGCTCACGTTTCTCATCCGCGTCCAGAATCCACATGTTTGTGACATCATAACATGAAAGGGCGTCCATCATGAAATACAACCTCTTACTGTCATTGTTTACCCTTCCTTTTGTTTTATATATGTGTATATGTACTGTATATGTTCATATATATGTATATATATACTGTATATGTACATATATGTATATTTATACTGCAAATGTACAAATATAGCTGGGCCTACTCTGTATATATGTATATCTATCTATCTATCTATCTATCTATCTATCTATCTATATATATATATATATATATATAACCTGATGGGGAGGAAAACAGCGACGGCGTCACACGGATGGGAATCAAAATCAAATGAAAGTTCAAACGGAGACGAGGCTTCCGGCGACTTATTACATTATTAGTTCCCGTCTGCTGACATGGAACGCTCAGCACTGTGAAGCATATTTGCTGAGTCGACGCAGGAAAGCAGCGGACAGAGAGGGGGGACGCTCTGGTGGGGCTTCAGCAGAGACGGAGACAACGAGGGAGATGAACGTCAACCATTTCAGCGCTGAAGTACTTCATGTGATGTTTTCCTCCTTCACACAACTCAAAGAGGTGCGTTTTAGAATGACTGAATAAGCACAAAAAAATTAAAACTGGTAGTTTGGTCCAAAGTCAAGACTAAAACTTTAAACTGAGGAGGCAACATTCGTAACAGACCCCCAACCGAGACCCTGTTAGGAGGCAACGATATACTTGAAAATGAATATTTGAGTGTCTCTCAAATACTCTGTAGGCGCTCTTCTCCTGTGCTTTCCACTTCAGCGTCTCTGTTCAGTCCACTGAGCCCCCAGCTCCACCCCGAAAGAAACATCAGAGGACTCAAAAGATCAAAGGCTCAATAGCCACATTGTGGCATCACCAGTCCAAACGGGTTATTGATTTATTTGATATAATTTTAAATGAAACAGGTAAAGTCACCCCTGAGATAATCCCACCGACAGACAGACAGACAGACAGACAGACAGACAAACTATTTGGTATATTTTGGCCTTTCTTACCAGGTTCGATGCGGAGGCTTCAGAAAATGCCAGTCCTCTGGGGATGATGAGGATGTGGTCTTGCTCTTTACTGACCCGGGCCTGAGTCAAGAATGGATTAGGTGAATACCGAAGACTGAACTTTTAGGCCCAGAGGGATTCAGTTGTTCTGTTTTGCGAGTATCTTACTGTGATGTAGGAACTGCCGAAGCGGGCCCAGCTGAACAGGTCCACCAGTCTGTAGAGGCTGGCTAGCTTACAGCGCACCAACTTTTCACCTTTCACCATCACGGCCGTGTCCACGCCGTATAAGTCGTTGATGGGGGTGACCATCCCCAGACCTAAAGAAAGCCGAGATCAGGGTTAAAATACGGCGAGCGACTGAAACGCAGCAGCTACGTAGTAAAAATAATATTCCCTCTTTGCATTAGTCTACAGGAAAAAAATCATCTCTCTAACACTTGTACGTTGGAGAAAATTAAGTTTATACTTTAATATACAGATACATCTGTATATTATACTTTTATATAAACATATATATACATATATATATATACTCATACATACATACAAGCACGTGTTAAAACTGATGTAAGAGTGAGACCTCCTTCCTGTTAGTAGGATCTATCCCAGGTAAAACTATAAAAACACTCGCTGAAACAGGAAGTCTCTCTCTCTCCTTTAACGGCCGACTTTGACAGAGACGGAGGGTAGATTATATTCAACAGGTCAGAATAGAGACACGTTACACATGGCCGACACATTCGTTACTTCCGCTGCAATCCTTCAAAATAAGAGCGTTAAAAATACATTACTCTTGATTTTGAAACTTTAAAGAGAAAAAAAAAGGAAAGGTCCGGTCGGACTTTATAAAATTTGTTGCTCGGCCGAGAAAACTGCCGCTGCATCTCGAGTAAACACTTTGTCTATGAACATAGACTCTTTCCATCGCATCCGGCTTCACATGATCCTGAGTTCCACATTGAGTGAAAGGATGTATGAAGGCGCGTGTTTTCTGCCAACACCTCCGTAAACTCAATCCTTACGGCTCTATTTCATGTTGGAGCAGCGCCGAGCCGCAATAATGCCTGTAATTCGGCATTAGTCGTACATTCCAGAGCCGTGATTGGAAGCAGACCTCACATGTGGACTCTTGGACGGAACTCACAAAAAGGATCAAGCCCCGGAGAAAAGTATGTGCAGACTCTTCCGGAGTCTGGAGCCGCGTTGTCTTGTGATGTTTACGCTTCTTGAAGGTACGAGTCCAGTGTTAGAGTCTGGATGTCCTACGTGTATCGATGGCATAACGCGACACTCACTGAGAGGGGAGGTGTTGAAGCCGGCGACAGAGCTGGCCATGAAGAAGTCCGCGATCTGTCTGAGGGCCAGCAGGCCGGTAGGGTTGTTCCCCTTCTGCTGCTGCTCCATGATCAGACCCTCCAACTCCTCCTTGAAGGCCTGGAAGTGAAGAAGGGAGAGAAAAAAGAATGTTGAGAAAGGAAATCATGCGGCGCTGTGTCAAACGTAAAAAACCTCAACGCTCGGGTCTCTCTACCTGCAAACAGCAGAACTTCTTCTTTTTATCACCACCAGAAAGGTGGTACACCTTAAGTGTTACTGCCTACTACTATTACGACTAAAAGTGCTAGTACTTGTACTAGTTGTACTACTAATATGACTTTTTTCAGGTACTTCATCTTTCTTCCACTTTAATAATGCAATTCTAAAAGCTAAAAGTCAGATTTGATGGAGCAGTGGAGGGGGGGGTTAAAAATAAAGAAGGTAAAAAGACGTGGGAACGTTCAAAACTACATGAGGAGTAGGAGTAAAGAGAGGAAGAAGGAGGGAGACATGTTTATCACGGATTAGACATGCAGATCCTCGGCCGCCAATCTGAATCGACCCCTTCCAGCGTTTTACCGCATGAAACAGGATCAGGAAAGGCTTTCCTCTCAACATGCCGAATCACGATTGGCCGTCTGTCTGGCTCGCCTGAGGCTTGAGTTATGACTGGCTGCTGAGGGAGAGAGAGAACGAGAGAGAGCGAGAGAGAGAGAGAGAGAGAGCAATAGCGAGAGACGGAGATAGAGAAAGAGAGAACAAGAGAGACAGAGAGAGGGAGAGAAAGAGAGAACAAGAGAGAGGAAGAGAAAAAGAGAACAAGAGAGACCAAGAGAGAGAGAGAGAGCGAGCGAGTGAGAGAACAAGAGGGAAAGAGAGAGCAAAGGGAACAAGAGCGAGAGGGAGAGAGAGAGAGAACAAGAGAGAGAGAGAGAGAGAAAAAGAGAGAGAAAGGGAGAGAGAAAGAGAGAACAAGAGAGAGAGAGGGAGAGAAATAGAACAAGAGTAAGAGAGAGGGAGAGAGAGAGAGTGAGCGAACAAGAGAGAAAGGGAAGAGAGAGGGAGAGAGCGAGGGAGAGAACAAGAGAGAGAGCGAGAGAGCGAAAGAGAGTAAGAGAGAGAGAGAGAGAGAGAGAGAGGGGCTAATCCTCCTGTCCAGGTTCTTCTGAACCTCTGACACACTCTTATGAGACGACACCCACCTGTCTGCACTACATAAGGTGTTACATAAGGTTTTGTACGATCCCCGCAGGATCTCAGATAAACTACAGGACGGAATTGCACCTTAGGTTCTTTTAGGCCTTGGTGGAAGTTTGTGCTCTCTGTTTGCTTTTTTTAATTTATCACATCTTAGAGTCTAATGCGAGGAGGAATTCCGTCCGTTAAGTCAATTTTCAGACCTGTAATAATTATCTCACCACAAATGAGAAGCATTAATTATCATAGTCATCAGAACAGCATCCAGGAATCTCTATCAAACACCCGTATAAAAAGGAAATGTCATAATTCATCATCACCTTCATGACATCTGGTCGCTATGACTCTGCTGTGACTAGAAAAATCTATTTCACAGCATCTGAAAAGAAACGTTTCAATCGGCATCTGCCGACATCACGGATCAATCAGTCACAAAGTCAAACTCCCAAATGTCCGTTCGTACATCAGAGCATCTGAACCATAAATGTATCGTCCTCAGAAGGTGCATTTGTATTACTACACTGTTATTACACAGGATATGATACAATGGTGGGATTAAACACAAAGACGATTAATCTGATTGACACCCCTCCTGTTATTTTCCACATCAGGGCGTCTGGCTCCATGTTGAGAATGAGGCCCATTTTATTATAGTTTGGTTTTTTTCCGCGGCAACTCGGAGCCAAAGCCGGAGGAAGACATGAAAGAGTGAGATCACCAACATGTCCTCTGATGTTAGAAGAAAGAACAGAAAGACTAACACAGAATATTCCTCCACAACAACAGGCAACATTAATCTGCGGCGGTTGACCGCGAACAAAAACAACTCACTCCACGGAGGGCGAGAAGTTTCCTCGCCGACACAAACAGCAGAAATGTCCTTAAAGGCGCCACATGGTGGAATTCACTGCAAACATGGCGAATTAAAACCTTTCCTTTGCACCTTGAAACAACAGCTGTTGTGAATTGGTGCTATATGAATAAAGATTGATTGATTGAGTTTGTTTGGGTTCACGGAAGCTTTATATTTTGTTTTGTCTACATGTACGATAACACACAGGTGAGCTGCATCCTGTACCTGTGCTTGTTTTCTGATTCATCGAGCAAAATCAGAGACCGCTTCCATCGTTTTAGGGCATTTTCACGTTGTTATTTAACGTTGTTAGGGTGACTTCCTCCTCCGGTAGGCGTGAAATATATAACCTGTTCCACCCCGTCTCTACAGAAAACGTATATTTGACATCAACAGACGTGAAACTTCAGTCCCTCCTGGAGGTTCTGCTTCTTTAGTAGCCGAATTTCATCTGGAGAAGACGTTACAACTACAACAAGCTGGAGAAACACAAGCTCATTACCTCGCCACAAATCTTACACCAGAGATTAGCCTGGACCCAACCTTTAAAAAAAACTAAAAACCATGTGAGCCAAGATAAAATGAAATAGAAAAAGCACTCAGAGATCGCAAACCTCCGCCAAGCCACAACAGAACCAAAGGTTTGGGAAAAATTCATGCAGATTTCTCCGATGACGTCTGAGTTTCTGCCAGCCTCTAAACCTACTGACAACTCCAACAAACTCTCTGAGCATCTCTCAGATACTCTGTAGCCGCTCGTCTCCTGCGCCTTCCACTTCAGTGTCTCAGTTCAGCCCACTGAGCCCCCAACTTCATCCCCAAGGGAACATCAAAGGAATCAAAAGAACTATTGAAACTGAGCCCCCAGCTCCGCCCAAAAAGAAAGATCAAAGGAATCAAAGGCAGCAATAGCCACATTGTGACGTCACTATACTCCGGCTCATTTTATTTTATTTTATTTTAAAGGTTGTGAGACACGTAACGTCCTGTAGTTTTTCCGTAATCATGCTCACAAACCAACAAACAGACGTACAAACAAACGTCATTATTAAACATCTTTCCCTTTACCGAAACCTCTGCAATTCACAAAAAACGATGTAAACGTATCAGAAAACCCTCGAGCAAAGACCCACATCCTCCAACGCGTTCACAGACCCCCGTGGGCATCTGCTCTCTGGACTGGGATGTTGGTTCCACAGAAGATTACGACAGCAAGGATTTGATTCCCGTCATCTGAACAGATTAATCCTGAGGCCGCATATAGATTGTGTAATTAAAATTTTAATAAAACCCAAATCTGTATTACAGATAGTACACATCAAAAGTCAAGTGTGTGTGTGTGTGTGTGTGTGTGTTTTTTCTTCTAGCTGCGTTGAAACAAGACTCCTGCCAAAGACAGGAAGTCGGGTAAACCTTCAAATTGGCATGGCAGTTAGAGCACATTTACCCCCTGGAGTGAAAATTACACAAATATCCCTGCGGGACTAAAACTCTCTGACAGACATCCGGGTTCAGAAGGTCTCCCGGGCCTGAAGGTTAAAAAATACAAAAATACGATCCCATCACAGATTTGGAGAAAGTGTCTCTGGGACTGATCTGACATGGACAAAAACACGTTTCTCAGAAACTGATTTCCAAACTGTGGAAGTCTTGGATGTTCAGTTGATATTCCGATTGAAACTGAACTGAACTCCAGGGTGGGCGACAGTGAGAGTGACCCCCGTAGTGAAACATGAACTCCTGTTAGCTAAACAATGGTTGAGACCTCCGGTACTGGTTCCTTCACTGCTTGAAAGAGTCCAACATGGAAATGTCTCAGACATTTTCTCTTGTAAATGTGAGACTTTATTGTGTTTTTGTTGAGAAACAGTTTGCCTGGTTTCTTGAGTGAGCTGTCAGGGTCTTTACACAAGGGGGTCTTTGGGTACAACCTCCATTTATCCATCCATGTTCTTCAGCTTATCCTTGGTCGGGTTGCGGTGGCAGGCAGCAAGCCAAGAAGGGTACATGCCTCCAAAGAGTTCCGGGTCTACCTGGTCTACCTGGTCTACCTGGTCTACCTGGTCTACCTCTACGTGTTCGCCTGAAAACCCTCCAGAGAGAGTTGTCCTGATCAGAACCCCGAACCACCTCTCCTGCCTCCTTTCGACGCGAAGGAGCAGCGGCTCTACTCCGTGCTCTCTCCGAATGTCGGAGTTCCTCACCTTATATCTGAGGCTGAGCCCAGCCCCCCTACAGGGGGAACTCTTTGAAGCCACTTGTATCCCTGACCTCAATCTTTTGGGGCGGCGGTGGCTCAGTTGGTAGAGCGGTTGTCCAATTATCTGAAGGTCGGTGGTTCCGTTTTCCCACTCGAGAACAAGACACCAAGATACTACCGGTGGATTCTGGTAGAACCTACTAGGTTGAACTAATTGGTGGACAAAATTCAGTTTTTCACGTATATTCATCTGGGTTGTGTTCTCTAAGGGACAACGGAAACTTTTTTCCCCAAGAGAGTTCTTCTTTTGGGAGTTCTAAGCTTGTGTCGTTACTTTGACTCCCCCTATTTCAGCATCAGTTCGAGTTCTAGATACCCGGATACTGGTGCTGCTGTACGTCATCCTGTGGGAAAAGAAGACAACATGTCCTTGCTGGTGCACAGACTAAGACGTTTCTGTTTCAGCATTACCTCACGCACCTTTGGATCTAAACGTATGACTGGTCGTGACTCACTAACACAGAGTGTAATTATGGGAATTAAAAAAACGTCTGGTTACTGTTTAGCAGCTTGAGCTTGAAAACAACGGTCACAAGCTGTAAATCTTGCGCTGAGCCTAAACTGGGTTTCGCCGGTCTAATATCCCACCTTTGCTCCCCCTCTGCAGCAGCAGCAGGTGATTATGATCGCTTCCCTCAACTTCAAAACATCACAAGTCACCTGGTAGAACACAGTGGTTTGGAAAACCAGGTCTTCTGGATGGCGTCCAGAATCCAATTCACTCATTTGAGCCGGACAAACAGATCAAAGAGAACTCAACAGAGTGTGAATGAGCGTCTTCAAACATGCACGGCATGAAAAAACTTTGATGCACACACAGATATAATCCAAACACACTTGCTGCTCCCAAAGCTCCTACAGGTGGTTCAGAGGAGGCCTGTAGTTCCAGCCTCTCCGCTTCGTCAGCACGGCGCTGTTCTTTCAGGCTGCCAATGTGACTGTGTCACAAAGTAGGAGTGCCTGTCCGCTCAATCTTACCAATGCTACTGGTAGCTACCTACTCCGCATATTTTTTTTATGGAAGGTTGGAATTTATGGAAACTAAAGGAAGCAACCAGAGTTACTGCCGGCCTCTAAATCTACCGACAGCTCCAACAAACTCTCAGAGTATCTCTGCAGCCGGTTGTTTCCTGCGCCTTACACTTCAGTGTCTCTGTTCAGCCCACTGAGCCCCCAGGTCCACCCCATAAAGATACATCAGAGGAATCAAAGGAAGTTATGAAACGGCCCCGAGTACATAGCCAAAGAAACATCAAAGGGAATCAAAAGAACAAAGGCAGCAATAGCCGCTTTGTGACATCACTACTCTAAACGGCTTATTGTTTTATTTTAAATGCTGCGAAACACGTAAGTTCAAGAAAATATGATCAATTCTAGGATATGCCAAAACCTTCATTTGTAATTTTTCTGTAATCTTGCTCACAAACAGACAAACAAACAGAAAAACGCAGAAAAGTGGAAACGTTACCATCTTAGCGGCGGTTTTAGAATGTAGGTAAAAATACATGATGTGATTTTGTGAAGTCATGGTTAATATATGTTTAACCATTTAATCTCCTGCTCAACTGTTGGGTTGATCTTATTTTGTGTCACTTTTTTCTTTTAAAAAACTGAACCTTTTTATAAAATGACCCGGTGGCAGGATGTATATGTGAAACAGTAAGGGGCCCAGGTTGGAGCCCTGGGGGACCCCATGGGTCAAAGGGCCTTTTCGAAAGTAGGACTCTTTTTTTAGCATGTTAAATAAAGCCTTTGATGACTTACTAAACAGAAATATGGAACTTCTTTCAACAACAAAAAAAAGTCAAATAGATTTCTAAACACATGTTTTACCAAAAGATTTAGCTAATTTAATTAAAGTTGACTATTTTCCTAGAACTTGATTTTTTTTAAAAAGTATTTATAAACATCTTGAATAAATAATCCATCATTTTATGGTAAATATATAAAATTCATGAAAAACATTTTTAAATGCCTATAAGAAGTAAAATATGTTTTTCAAAAAAAAAAAAAATCCTTTTTTTTTCTCTTAGTAAGGACATGAAAGAGTTAATGAGGCGAGTATCTTCACTCATACAGATAATCATAATACTAATTTGACATTCTATTTATAGGCCCTTTTTTTCCCGAAACACTCAAGGTCACCTTACAAGGAAGAGTTAAAAAAAACACATCCTAAAAAAGCAGGTTTGAACTGGTGCATGACTGGTAGCAGTTAGATTCAAGCATCATTTAAATCAGGAAACGGTTCTATTTTGCTTTGTGGTTAAAAACATTTCCTTCTCTGGCTTTGCAAGAAGAATGTTGATTTCAGCTGGCAGACGAAGAATCTAGCGTAAACCCAACACACCAAGCGCAGATGTGCTTCTATTGACTTCTGGCCTAGCCTTTAAAGGTTGCACAGGGGCCAAACGTTTCAGTATGTTACCCTCTAATCCCCCCAGGGCACTTCGCCACTCTCGGAGGGTTTCGCTAAGTTCCCAACCCAAGAGATGTTGTAATATGCCAAAAAATGAAAGAGTCGCCGAGACCAAAGGGGGGGGGGGGGGAAAGCCCTTGGTTTGAAAATAAAAAAAACAGCCCAAAAAAAAACACGTGAAAGTCTCCGGAGTGATTTTCAACCGCTAACGTTCTACTGAATGGGACCTTCGGGACGTGAAAAAAGAAAAAAGACAAAACATAATAGAGAACGGACCCCGACGTTTACCTCACACAGGGGGGTTTCCCTTATTACCCGCCGCAGAACCATAAATTATGCACTTGTGTTTTCTGGCAAGTGGGAGAGAAGGCAGAAAATCTGGTACTTCCTCTGGAAACCACAGCACTGGTTCCAAATTAGGCTGAGTAAATTTACCAACTGGCATCAGTAAGTGGTTTGAGTGGAGTAAGACGAGGAGCGGATAAGAGGAGGAAGACCTGATAGGGTCACAAAGAAATAAAAGCTGCATGCGGATGAATAAGTCAGATTCAATTTCCTGTGATTTAATTTCAAGCCTCTTAGGGATGTTGACCTTTTGGGTCACAGATAAAGTTCCAAGAAAAACGACTTCCAACGGCGACGGCCGGTTCAACCACACACAACAACTGAACATCGTGATTGACTTACTTCAGTTTGCAGCATCCGAGGAGAAAAACCAAATCCAGAAGGAAATGCGACAGATTTCAACCGTTTCATACTGGACATATCTCATGTGAGCAACAAAAAAACGCCCCTCATCATAATCCTTCCTCCTTCCTCGTACGCCATCATAAAGAAAGTGAATCCCGGCAATATTGAACATCAAGCTGGCGGTTGCAACGAAAAATTCTGTTTCATTCCTCGCCCTTAAACACGCCGCAAACTCCATCCAAGACGAAGATGCGTGAAGATGTTTACTGTGTATTGCTGTTGCATTCTAAGTTAGCGTCGTAGCTGATTAAATAATAAAGTCAGCAAAAGTAGAGGTGCAACGATCGATCGGTCTAGTTTGATGTGATCGGTGATCGGCTGAGCAGCCTTACTGAGGCCGATTACACGCATGCGCCGTAAATGTTCACCAAACACGAGCTTCTGTGGTAACAAACGTCTCACCAGCTTGGGAATCTTTCACCGTGAATGAAGAAAAGACAAAGATCGCAATTTGTATGTAAGACAAAATAAGCTGCGGAGGAACGACCCCAAAAAACGCCATCATACACTTCAAAAGGAATCACGACGAGGAACAAAGCAATTTTCAAGAAGCCAACGTTAATAATAATAATAATACATTTAATTTA
Source organism: Lophius piscatorius (assembly GCA_009660295.1). Classification (NCBI taxonomy): domain Eukaryota; kingdom Metazoa; phylum Chordata; class Actinopteri; order Lophiiformes; family Lophiidae; genus Lophius; species Lophius piscatorius. Next base: position 2,957 of record VRLP01006050.1, on the reverse strand, counting down.
TAATGCACTTTACGTTAGCAGAAGGCTAAAGCTAGGAGAAGCGCAGAGCCGGCCACGGGTGCGGAAGTCCCCGAACAAAACCAACGTAGAAATTATGCGAACTGAACGTGGCTTACAGAGTTTTATTTTCACTTCAAAATGTCGTACAACTGGTTTAAGAAAGGAGCAGCGAGGAGGACTGAGCGCAGGTTGATTCAGTTTCAGATTCGGTTGATACACATACACAATGCCCGCTGTAATCCTTCTAAATAAGAGCACTTAAAACACACTCCACATCGTGGTTTTAAAACTTTTAAAAAGAAAAAAGAAAAAAACGGCAATAAAATTGCAGTCAGTGCAAATTTATTCAAACGGGTTCTAGGTCCAGCTCCAGAACTTTGACTCCCTGAGGTAAACACTGCCTCATGTATGAAGGGGGCCATGTAGTCGGCTGAGATGTTTCAGTCCCGTTTGATCTACGTCGCTTCCCCTTTAAATATAACCTTCCGTCTGAGAGCTGCAGCATGTGATCTGGAGCCGCCAGCAGTCCTGCAACGCTGGAATGAAAACAAACAGAACGAGCGCGAGAGGGGGGTGGAGGGGGTGGAGGGAGGGAGGGGAATAAACAGGTGCACATATGTGTGGCGACCCCGCCGGGGACCATCATGTCCATGTTGATGAACACGAAGGCGCTGCAGACTGAGCGATGAAGGACGATTGGAGATATAGTAGGTAAAGGTGCCGCTGATGAAAAAGTTCCATGCAGTCAGGCAAACAGTCCTGATGTAAAAGGAAACAATCTGGACCCACGGGGGAGTCACCTGTCACAGATGACGAGTTCAGAACCACAGCAAAAACAGGAATAACCTGCACGACACCTTCTGGACCGCAGGTGTGACACAGCAGAGGGTGAACCTGTGGCGTCAACCACAGCTGATGACAAACAGACGTCACTCTGCAGACATTCAAAGGAACAGGCAAAATATACTTTACATGAAACATCTTCAACTACCGACGTTTTTCCACTCCTGCGCGTTTGTCCGCCGGTTGGTTTCTGAGAAGAACTACCGAAAAAAAAACCTAGTGATGATGTCACAGTGGGACTCCTGCGGCCTTTGATACTTTCATTTCCTTCTCTTTGGGTATGGACTTAGGGCTGTTCCAAGAGTTCTTTTGGTGTTCCTTTTGGGGGTGGAACTGTGGGCGTAATGGGCTGAACAGAGACGCTGAAGTGGAAAGGCCAGGAGAGGAGCGGCTACAGAATATTTGAGAGAATCTCAGGGAGTTTATCGGTAGATGTGGAGGATGGCAATAACTCAGACGTTAATGGAGGTAAATCTTTAGTTGGTTTTGCCGATGAGAATGGGCAAACATTAGTGTAATTTCCATAAAAATGCTGAATGGATGCAGAACTTTTTAAAATGGAAAATAGTCGACATATTAACGAGATGTCAGTCGATAAATATCGCCAAAAAAAAAGATATTAGAGTCACACCTGGAGTCATAGACGTCTGGAAGTGAGTGCGTCATCGGTACTTGATGGTAGCCCTTAAAGTTTCTCCTTTTTGAATCTTCTAGTGTGATCCGCATGTTGCACATTCTGGGTCGGGTCGCCCTGCATGCTGTTCTTGGTTCTTGTGTCGGAGGTCTCACACCGGACCCTCCATGCGTGCCAGTGAATATGCTATATATACGTGAATGAGTGCCGTGGGGCGAGGGTGGGGTACGTTGGGCTGACGTGGACGACCCGCGGCGGACCATCGCTGGTATTTGTTGCAGTGCCTGTGGCGTTGAACTTGTTGTACAGCGTGTATTTCATCAACAGCTGTCAGTCAGAGAACTCTAAGACTGGCTTTTTGAGTTTCATGACATCATGTGCATGTATATTTGCACACACACACATGTATGCACAGCACACACACACACACACACACACTTACACACACTTACACATACTCTCTGAATGTAGGGCCGTGTTGTAAACGCTCATTATGAAAGAGTAAATATTTTTACACTCGGCTGAGCTTGTTGTAAAATCTCCACACAAAGTGACGCAACCGTTCAAAGGAAAGAAGAAAAGAACAACGTCGGAGGCCCGGCGCCATCTTCACACGAGCCTCATCTTCACTTTGTCCTTAAATGAGCAGAACAGTATCACCAGAACTCTGTTTCTCTTCTATTGGACCCATAGATCCGTCTGATCTTCTTAAAGAAACGACATTTAAAAGAAGCGCAACAGAAGACCTTTTCTAACTGGAGATCCGTCTCTGACTTGTGATTACATTTGGACCCACTGCTCCTTTGCTGAGCCCGTTTAGTGCAAACACATTCGACGCCTTGTGAGCACGAACTGTTCTTTCCCTACCGCACCACAGCATGTGAACGGGATTCAGGTCCAGACTCTTTCCCTCCCACTCTGCCTCACCCTCTCTCCCCCATGTCATGTCATCTCTCTCTCTCTCTCTCTCTCTCTCTCTCTCTCACACATGTCCTCTCCCATGTCCTGTCTGAGAATGACTTCATGTTCCGTAAAGTCGGGCGTACGCCGCTGTTGGTCCAGTGTCTTCTGTCCAGTGTCGTTTGTCCAGTGTCGTTTTTCTTATGTCCAGTGTCTTCTGTCCAGTATCTTCTATCCAATGTCGTTTTTCTTATGTCCAGTGTCTTCTGTCCAGAGTTGTTTGTCCAGTGTCTTCTGTCCAGTGTCTTCTGTCCAGTGTCTTCTGTCCAGTGTCGTTTGTCTTCTGTCCAGTGTCTTCTGCCCAATATCTTCTATCCAATGTCGTTTTTCTTATGTCCAGTGTCTTCTGTCCAGAGTCGTTTGTCCAGTGTCTTCTGTCCAGTGTCTTCTGTCCAGTGTCTTCTGTCCAGTGTCGTTTGTCTTCTGTCCAGTGTCTTCTGCCCAGTATCTTCTATCCAATGTCGTTTTTCTTATGTCCAGTGTCTTCTGTCCAGAGTCGTTTGTCCAGTGTCTTCTGTCC
>VRLP01006049.1:0-31512 GCA_009660295.1 Lophius piscatorius | reverse complement strand
CACACACACACACACACACACACACACACACACACACACACACACACACACACACACACACACACACACACACACACACACACACACACACACACACACACACGGAGAGCGTGTACAGTTAAAACCCAACTAGGAGAATAAGAAGTGAGACTCGGCACCTTATGAGGAATGATTCGGAGACAATATCAACAAAAAGAAAAAGAAATCCCATCGATACAGAGGACAGATTCAGTCCAACACATGCCACTATGGAATGCAATGGAGAAATGCATCTATACTGTAAGCAGCTTCTCTTCGTCTCTCTCCAGAAGGTAAGGGGTAAAGTGGCACCCAAGGAGCCACCTTAGCAGGACCCATTGCCGCTGTCATCCTGGTTATTTAAAATCCTTTCCCTTTTCCTCCGGTAAATCTACGACTAGGGTTCCTCGTAATTTACCCTGTCCGCGAAGCTGTAGGGAAACAACAAAGAAAATCCACATTAGAATTTAGAATGCATATAAGGGGAACAGGTTTAGTGAATGCTCACATTCTGTGGATCCCCTTACCCTTTACATTGCGTCAGAAACGTTTAAAAATGTCTTTTCATAAGCTGAAATCGTTGGCCTTCCCTTATAACTCCACTCCAACAGTCCTATCAAGCGCTTTGTTTGTCTTCTAGGTAGATAAAAGCATCACTTTCCGATTCGCCCACCCCGAGGCTGATAGCTTAGGAAAGTCAATTAGTGGTAGAATCTGATAGCAGAACACCTTAATGGAACAGTTCAAACTAACAGTGGCTTCTAAACAGAGGAAGAGACAGATCTGATGAAATGGCACGAGGATTCACCCTCCCATCCCCGCCATCCTTTTCCCCAACCTACCTCCCCTTTTTTTCCCTCAATCACCACACAGACTTCGTCTCAACGGCAGAATTCCATCTGTATGTTAATAAGGAGAAAGGAGCCATCTTGAACTCAGCGCCTCCTTTTCTTGCCCTTTCTCTCATGCCTCAGGTCTACACTAACAGCAGACCAGTTTGCACACACAAAAAAAGAAAATAGACCAGTGCAGTCTGGGGGTGTGCTGGTGGACTGGGTTTAAGATTCATCCACAGTCCATTGACCCTGCTGACTCTTGAGCCCAGAGGTTCAGGTCTCACCATGGCCACACACTTTTCCAGGTACTCCTTGAGAAAATGGGAAACATTCTGAATTGGTCAAGATGTGTATGGACGGTGGTTAAGTTAAGCTCACACACACTGCGTGGTATTATTAAGCTGGTTATGTTTGAGCCCATTTTTGGTCCGTCAAGCCCGGAATCCTCCTTGTACGACTAAGAACTTCTAGAATGAGAATTCCAATGGTACCAGGAGAAATGGGTAAGATTTTAGAAATAATGTGATTCAGAGGAATTACACTGACCAGTTAAAATATTGTAACCACTAAATTCAGAATAACACTGATTATGTCATTACTCAGGCACCTGTCAGAGTGAGGCTCGCATCAGCAGGCTTGAGAAAGTTTTGTGCTCAGTTGATTTTTTGAAAGCAGGTCCCCCAAATATTTCACTGGCAGTTATAATATAATGGCTGTTCTGTGTAAAATCTGTGATTTAAAATGAAGATATCCTAGAATGTGAAGGCTCTGGATTGCTTGCTGGATTGATTGATAGTAGAAAATTGAATTGGGGTCCTCATTTCTCAGATATCTGGTCTTATTGATTTACTACCTCACAGTGAGCTATGGAGTTGCATATGAAAGCAAGCATGCACATTTGGACATAGTGAACCAAAAACCAACACCAACCAGCACAGTGAAGACAGCAGTGATGTGCAAACACCCCAGAGGCATGGACAGAGACTGGCCTCTACCAGTGACAACTTACACAAAAACACTGATCTACAAGTGTGCTTGTAGATCTGGCTACTGGCTACTTTTCTGCAGCCAATGTGCCTTGCACAGCGCCATTCTTACGCATCTAGACAAAAAATGAAATACAATCAAATAAAAAAAGGGAATACAATGCCTGTCTGAGCAGCAATGGCTAAATAAGCATGGAAAAGTTGGTTTCTTTGCATTTCAAACTGCATTTTGAAATACAGGGGATCTGAAATAAGAGCCAAAAAGAGTCTAATTTGTACTGAAAAAATGAATGTTTGTTCATCTGAACCTTTGGCGAGTATTACAGATGTAAGGCAAGGGATTCAGACAAAACATATATAATAGGTACAAGGTATGCTTTTAACTAGGTGTAATTTTTTACTCATAACCTCACCTCTTCCAGTTCCTTCTGAGTCTCATCCTCCATTCGTCGGATATCATCCATACTCAGATCTACCCACTTATCGATGGTGCAGAAGAGCTGGCGGTGGAAATTATTGAAGATCCTCTTCTCTTGCTAAGGGAGACAGAGGGAGTCTGGGTTAGGGCTGGATGATACAAATGAAATCAATGGCACAATATAAATTAGGCTGCAACTAAGTACCATTATTTTCATTATTGATTAATCTGACAATAATTCCTACGATTAATGATCCAATGCAACCCATAAAATGTCAAAAGAAATTATGGGAAGTGCTCGTCACAATTTCCAAGCACCCAAAGTGAAAAGCTCAGTCCGAAACCCATAGACTCTTCATTTTTCATCAGAAATATCAAAGAAAAACAGCCTAGCTTTGACATTTTTGCTGGAAAAATGACTGGAATTATGAACAAATATTAGCCTCAGATATTCATTCAATTGATTCATCACTGCAGCTTTAATAACAATACAATTTTATGATATGTTCTGATTTAAATGAATCAAAAACATTAAGTCATGAAGCCAAAATGATGAAAGTTCATCATTTTGGCTTTCCACAAAGAACCTATTTGAGCGATATTGACATTTAGAAATGCTCTGCCCATAGATCGCTCCGCTATAATGCTTCGCAGCTTCCCATGCAAAAATTTCTTCGACGCAGTTCAGAAGACTAACGCCGATGTCAAAAGAGCATCACTTATACAGCAGATGGTAACAAGGAAAATTTAATTTCTAAAGGAGCAGCAGGCAAAGAGTTCAACAATCGTAGTAGAGCAGAATCCAACGTTTGGAAGTAGTTTGGATTTAGGGCAAGCGATATTGACCAAATCATATGGGAGGAACACCACAAACTGCTGTATGATGAACGTATTAGGGCCAAGAAAAAAACCTATAGCCATGTATCATCCAGCATCACCAAATCAAATGTCAGCTTAGTAATATTTGCTTAAACCACCATGCAATCACATTCCATCTGGACAAATCTGTGTGTCAAGTAAAGGCATGGTTATGAAAGCTACGTGATTCCCATTGCACAATTATTTGAAGGGATGATGCAGAGAATTCTTTACCAACACCACTGACCTATGGTCAGACTGAACAGTGGGGCTGAAAATGAGCCCGATAGCTCATTAAATGACTGAATAATTTTGATTCTAACATTCATTAAAATTGCTGATTATCAGTTTCGCAATATTTGTTCAGCCCTATATAAAATAAGATTTCACACTAATATTTACTGCATAATTGATGAATTTAAAGATATTTGCTCTCTTTTTTTTTTTTTTTTTTTAATTATACAATTTTCTAGGCACAAAATGGCTTCTGCAATTGGACCTCAGAGCCTGAGTAAGGTATCTGTATAAATGTATCACACTAACCTCATGAATGAGCTTCTCCACTCGGCCCTGCAGGCCCCACCACTTGAACTCGACTGTGACCAGTTTGTAGGCACACATCTTCGGGCAGTCCGTCTTGGTCGCCAGCTCTTTCTGTTAGGAAAAGATCAGCAGAACAATGAAGGGATTTCTGATGCATCAGTTTGGAAAAATGTACATTCAGAATAAATAACAGTGAAAATTTGACAGAAACTTTCCAAAGAAGGAATAATTGTACAAGCAGCAGAAGCCTGAGATTATTTGTGACTAATCTCGGCTGCGCTCAAAGCTCAAAATGATTAATACCTAATGCTTTGGGTATGGAGCTTGCTGAAATAATTATCAATATGACGAGGTGGCGTATGCAGATAAAAGTAGCCTAATCTGCAACACACTTTTTAAATCCATCCGCTGCTTGCACTCTGCCTCCCTCTGAAGAAAAGAAGAATAGGAGGGGGGAGGTTGGGGCAGAGCAAAGTGGATAAACTCCAGATGAAGGGACCATTTCTTTCCATCCGCCCTGACAGCGACACCGTTCCCGACAGGCATGCCTTTGTGGCCACAGAAGGCAGATAAAACGGCGCTCGCGAAGCGATAAGAGCGCGGTGGTGCAGAACTGGTTACATTATTAACAGCGAGGACCTGCTCACCCCCATAACACACACGCTCTCCCTCAGAGAACACCTGTTTAATTAATCACATCATTCCGACACCGGAATTCCAAGAGAAAATGCCAGAGACCCGCCTCAATCACCCTCATCCCACTCCCGTTTGATGCCGCGATCACGGGCGGAAAGTGGGAGAGGGGAAATGGGAAACGTTTCTAAATTTGCAGTGGGTTTAGAAAAGTTGTCATCGCTAAAGGAGAACTTCACATGAAACGGATTCTACATCAAAACACTTACGGTGACATTTCCTCTCCCTCTCTCTCTCTCTGTGTGCCCCACTCAAAGGAGCACAAGTTTTCTGAAATACAAAGGGTAGCGATATGCATGCATGTGTGCATTCAGAGATAGACAAGAGTTTTATTGCTCTGAGAAGCTAGCAAAAATTGTGCCTCTGTTGTCAAATAACTACTTTCCCCCCACCTTTTCAAAAACTGCCTTTTCACATGTCCACAGCGGACGGGAAAGCAATCTAATTAAAAGACACAAAATAAAAAGTTATGCCTCTTTATTCGTACTTTTTAAAGTCGTTTGGCTACTTTCTACAGCAAGGATTCTGGAAGTGGAGGAAAGTTTCCTGTGGTGAACTCTGAGGGCTCCACAGCAGAACAAAAATCCTCAGTGTTCTAACGGCAGGACACGGCAGTCGGGAGTTTGGCCGTTTTCCCTCCAAACATTTGTAGTTTCTCTTTATGGATAAATGATCTTTTATTGTTTTTCATACAAAGTATTTCTATACAGAATAGCTTATAACCAAATTTACAGCCAATGCTCTTTCAGGCACCATCCCATTTCTGGCACTGTCTGCTGTCACAGCGTTTGGCATGTGCAGCTCAGAGTACAATCATTATCTGACCTGATGACGAGAAGTCCTACTGCGTCCAACAGAGACGATTTGTCTTCCTCAAGTGTAGTGTGTTCAGAGACCTCACCTCTTCCAGCCCCGCTCTCACAGAGAGCTATTCTTATCATTACAGATGATGGAGAGGAAATAAAACGTAACCATAACTACTAAAATACAGTTTTGACATCTTGGTTACAAGTTAACAGCCTTTGGTCTTCATAACTATTTCTGCATCATCTTTGAATCTATTCTCTTAAGTTTCTATTCTCTTAAGTTTCCAATATTTCCAATATTCAGTCCAATTTATCATGAACTATCATACTTTATCTAATGCCTTGAATTTTCCTTGTACATAATTTCGCAAGGCCTTTGTTCAATTATATCAGTAAAATATAAGAAACTTAGATCAGATCAGCAGATCAGAATCAGCCCAACGAATAAAAGAACTGACTGTAATAATAATAATAATAATACATTTAATTTATAATGCACTTTACATTTGAATCAAATCTCAAAGTGCTAAAAGTGTAGGGTCCCCCATTTTTTAAGAACTTTACATCTGGAAAGGCCAGAACACAGATTTGAAGAAGAAAATGGAATAATGAGGTGGTTTGTGAGGAAGAATTAAGAAATACATGCCAGAACTTAAGTTGCTCATTTCTTACTTTGTTAAAATTTTCTCTGGTTTATGTAATAAATTGTTGTTTCTACCATTTGCATTCATTCTCATGAGGAGAAGATCTTTTTATTGTATGTTGACTTTATTTGTGGTTGATAGTTCTTCTCTTATGTGGATTGACAATGTCTTAAACCAAAGCAGTTAATGTAAGAGTAAAAAGCATGGTCTACAGGTACAAAGTTAAAAATGCCACATAGTGAAGTATACTTTGACAAGAGTCATAAACCATAGCCTTGGTACACCAAGACAGACTGACAGTGATATGAGATAAGCAGCACAGATACAACTAAGGAAATTAATAATGGGTGTGTTAGATTGACTGAGTGCGAATGATCCAACTTTGACAATAACTATTAGAATACACTGTGAGGGAGCACAATAATTAAAATTCTGATTAGTGTCGCATACAGACTTGTGTAAGAGCCGTTAAAACACCACTTTGAAACGGTCTGGCATTCAGGCTCACACTCGGGTTGAGTCGTTGAGGCTGATCCGACATGCATTGACCGTGTGTGAGTTGTACATCTCAGAGGGGGATTACCTGCCAGTTGGGCCCAAGAGGTCCTCTCCCAGTCTTAGATGACTTGAAAATGGCAGGGTCTTCATCAACCTTGTAGTCCTACAGTGAGGTGAAATTATATAATCAGTACAATATACAGCATTCCATGTGGATGAAAATCAACAAGCAGTTCAACAAGCTGAGGCAAATTTTACCGCACAATAAGAAATAAAAATCAAATCATTAAATGGGGCACTTGTCCTACGCTACCGAGTCCTCACTGTGCAGCAAAACTAAACCGCACTGTAGCGATCGCCACTGAAAGGCCAAAGAGCACAGTACTCCTCTCCAAAACAGCCAGCCAACAAAGACAATGCTACAGAACAAAACAAGTGTTTGCACTGTTCACTGTGTGTGTGTGTGTGTGTGTCAAACTGACACAGCACTCCAAACTTAAAGCTGAATACTGAGCACATATGCCAGGCGCATGACAAACATGACAATGTTGAGGTTTTAAAACAGGCAGGAGAAATAGGAAAAACAAATAAATTAAATGGCTTTCAAATTATCCACAGCTCAAGGGCCCAGCAATTTTAAATAAATCATGATGTGCCTGCAGCTAAAAGCTGCTTTTCAGGGCTATCATCCAACAGATGGGTGCCAAACACGTGGAAGGAGATAGAAACAACTATACACACAAAATAATTTTGTTATTTTATTGCAGAGAGCTCCGTCACTAACAATACACTGTGCTGCACTAATGAGGTCTGTGAATCGATACGCCGTGGTAGACGAGAAGGAACTACTGCTCAAGTAAAAGAGTGTGTGTTAGCGTGCCAGCGTGTGCATTTGTGTAGTTCCAGCATACGAAGCACTGAGCCTTAATTACACTAACAAACTCATCCGTGCTGGCGGTATGCCCCAGGCCCTGCAGCCATGCCTGAGGCTGAGAGCTGATAGGGTCCTCAGACAGAACACACTCCTCCAGCAAGGCAAACACGTCCGCCTCGTTAACCAACCAGCGCAAAAAAAGCACGCACACACAACCTATGCCTCTCGACAAGACAGTCACACATATGCATGCACACGCAGAGCCGCGGTGAAATGAGGCAATGGGATGTCAAATAACAGTAATAATGTGCAACACCTTCAAAATGATCTGAGAGATTCCACAGAGATTTGAAAAAAACTCATACTGGAAATCTTAGGATTCTCAACAGTTTTGTGTTCATTCTGTCACAACCAAATGTTTCATAATGCACATTTATACCAAATACAATGTCTAACAATCTTAAGCAAGTTCCTTTCCAAAAACGTTCTTGCCGTCCACGGTCAGTCAGAAAGACGCCCATTATATGTCACTGGTGGTATTTAGGAAGTTATGATTTGGATAGGTATATTAGAAGGTCCAGTGTGTAAAATTTTAGCAGCATCTAGTGGGGAAGTTCCAGATTACAAGTTATTTTACACATCAGCAGCCCCAATACTATCTTAGAAGCTAGTATGGCCCTCAGGTGTCAAAAAGGTGTTATCAAGTGGGGGGTGTATTGTTTGGAGGAGAAACTTTGGTAAGAGAAACTGCGCTGCAAGCTCTTTCTCTCTCTCTCCCACCTCAATTTTTACTTAGCCGACCAGAAGCCATTTGCGTCACACTACTGTGGAGGAAATGTGAATAGCAGGGAGCGCTCATTCTGGTCTAAAGACATGCCTCCAATCAGCTTTACTGAAGACGAGGGTTCTGTAACTTTGATTTCTTGAGGCTGTGCTTAGTGTGCCAGCAGGAAAGAAAGTATATGGTCGTAATGCAATTGAGCTGCAAACTCATAAGCGCGGGTTGAAAAATTGGCTCTGACTACAGATTCCTAGACAGATTTACAATTGAAACATGTTTGAAATTACTTGTCATCTGATTCAAGAGGGAGATTAGGGCGCTGTTCTGCAAAGCAAAGCTTTCACTGCAAATATAGCAAACATGGTCTTTCTCACCCTCTCAAGGGGGCATGTGGGTTTTCCAAACCAGTCCTCATGTGCTTTGTGGATCTGGTGAAGGCTTACGACTGTGTCCCTCAGGGCATCCTTTGGGCAGTGCTCTGAGAGTACGGAGTAGATGGTTCACTGCTACGGGCCGTCCAATCTCTGTACTGTCGGAGTCAGAGTCTGGTTCGCATAGCTGGCAGTAAGTCTGACTCGTTTCCAGAGTGGCTTTGATTCACCGGGGCTGCCCTTTGTCACAGATTCTGTTCTGAATTTTTATGGACAGAATTTGTAGGATCAGTCAAGTGACGTAGGGTGTCGGCGGCCTTCGGATCCCGTCTCTGATTTTTGCGGATGATGTGGTCCTATTGGCACATTCGAACACTGACCTCCAGCTCACACTGGGACGGTTTGCAGCCGAGTGCGAAGCGGCCCGGATGAGAATCAGCATCTCTAAGTCTGAGGCCATGGTTCTCAGCCGGAAAAAGATAGAGTGCCTACTATGGGTCGGGGAGGAGTTGTTGCCCCTTATCTCGGGGTCTCGGGTTCTTGTTCACGAATGAGGGGAAAAGGGACCGTGAGATGGACAGACGGATCGGGGTGGCGTCTGCAATGATGCAGACGCTATATCAATCCGTTGTGGTGAAGAGAGAGCCTTAGCCGAAAAGCAAAGCTCTCGATTTACCGGTCCATCTAAGTTCCGACCCTCACCTATGGTCATGAATTGTGGGTAATGACCTAAAGAATGAGATCACGGAAACGCGCTGGCTGGGTGGCTGGGCTCAGCCTAAGAGATAGGGCGAGGAGCGCAGATATCCGGGAGAGGCTCAACGTAGAGCCGCTGCTCCTCCGCATCGAGAGGAGTCAGTTGAGATGGTTCGGGAATCTGGTTAGGATGCCACCCGGACGCCTCCCTGGGGAGGTGTTTCAGGCATGTCCATCTGGGAGGAGAACCCGGGGCAGACCCAAAACACGCTGGAGAGATTAGATCCTCGGCTGGTTTGGGAACGCCTCGGAATCCTCCTAGAGGAGTTGGCGGATGTGGCTGGGGAGAGGAAAGTCTGGGCTTCCCTCCTGAAACTGCTGCAACCGCGACCCGGATAAGCGGCAGATTACGAGACAATGGTCTCTCTCTTTGTATTTGTGCATGTGTGGATGGTGCACTTTAATAATACTCAAAATGTTATTGGTTTCAATTTTTGCTTGGAGGGCTCAGATTTACTAAAATACATTTCCAGTCTTGGAGCCAAAAGTTCCAAAGAACAATTCCCTGACATAAAGGAACTAGTTACAAGTAATCTAGCACTGTTAAATGTGTTGGTTTTAAGATTACAGAAACATTGTCCAGCATTTTTAGCAAGTTCATTTTTGGTCAGTTCTGGGCTAAAAAGTAGTAATTTAATCATTTGATCAAATTTCAAAAGACCGACATTTCTATTCATTGACATGCAAACATTTCTTACCGTCCAAAATGTACTACTAAATTAAGATGTCCCAGTTTGTAAAGAAATTAATTTAACAAGTCTTAAAACAAAAACAGAAAAAATAGAAACGATGCACCCAAATTAAACAGTATGTCTTAATTGGGATTTACATTATAGATTAAAAATGATCATTCTTCTCCACACAAAAGCCACCAGTCTGTTCAAATCTGGAACTGGTAAATGTGTCATATGAATTCCTACATACATCAGGATTAACTTGACTTCTGTCGGCGATGTCGATGGGAACGACTTTTACAGTCCTCCAAGTGGCGTCGTCTTTATGGTGAACCTGAAAAACCAAGTCAAAAAAAAAAAAAGTCAAACGCAAATCTGATGTCTTCCTTAATATTTGCTTCATAACTTGAAGTGTAGCTCACATTCTCTTCTGTTCCGAGGTCTGGTTTGTGCCACGTCTCAATAGTAATGCAGAAACGTTCTTTCAGATACTCATTCTACAATCATTCAGGATAGGATAGAATGGACAGAGAAATTTAATTAGTATATCACAACACCTTAAACTTTAGCGGAACATTTTTTATAATTTAGTGATTTAGGGAAAACATAAAAGCAAAAGCGCTTGAGGTTACCTACCGTCACAACTGGATCAAATCAGACATGCAAAGAAAGGAAAAGAAGAAACATTTACATAGAATACATTCAATTTATACCAACAGACAAAAAGATCAAAATGCAATGTATCTGACGATGTTGAGGACTCAGGATATCAGGATAAGTAAAGTTGGGGGGGGCACTCACCTGTTTTGCAATAGGGGTAGGCATTCCAGGCTTCTTCGTGAAATACAAGGGAATCATCAGGAGCAAGCGCCCTTAAAAACCGCGGGACTTTACTGTGGGGGAAAGAGGGCGAGAGTAAGGAGAGGTAAATGGAGAGATGGGAGACATACTGCCACAGTTATCAGAGGTTCAAGTAGAGGTGTATAAATAATTGAGATGCATCACAAAAAGATAAAACAACAGTGCCACTGTCTGGCAGCATGGTGACGGTACACTGTGTAAAAATAAGACCTACCTCTTAACGTAGTACTTTTTGTACGTGTACTGTCCTTTCTCCCCATTCAGTTCGTAGGGTTGATTCTTTATTACCTGAATGCCATCACCACCGCCCGTCTCATTTTTACTTGCTTCAGCCACTGAGTAGAGCTGTCCCATTTGATACTACAACAAACAAAGGAGAACACTTAATGGTCACACACAGGAGATAAAGATGATGATGCTGCATGCTCAGATATACAGACATACATGGAATTATTGTCCCCTGTCCATAATCTCAGCTTTCACTTGATTCTAAACCTTTTTTTGCTTGAGATCCTTTGAAATTCAAACTCTTGATGGCATACAGTGGAAATTACACTTGTAAGAGGACTGTCTGAACTGTTCTCGCTTAATTTGATGTATTTTAAGATGCTTGACCGAAGGTGGGAGTATGAAGTTTTACACAATAATCAAAAGGAAGAATCTTAAAAAACTCTTACCCTGATATTTATCTTGAGATCTCTTGGTCTCCCTAACCTCAGGTTCCGAACCAATGTAACCCTGTGTGATGTGCTTCTTTAGGTGGGTTTACATGGGCAGCCTAATTCCGAATAGATTCTGAAAATACGACTAATCGGAAAGATAATGCTATATGTAAACACCCCTTTCCGAAAGAAAAAGGCCCTTTAAGAATGAGATTTCAATCCTTTTTGCAAGGAAGTAGTCTAAGTCCATTCGGAAAGCCTTTCCGAAAGCCGGTCGCAGCATGTAAACACTGTTTCAGAAAGTTTGTTGTTTGGGGTGTATCTGCGCATGCCCAGCATCGTGATGTAATGCTCTGGCCGAGTTTTTTCAGCGCATGTACTGCACCGATACGCGTTTTAAATACGGCGATTTCAAAACAGTACTGGTCTATATCGGAGAGACATTTACTCATTGCAACTTTGAAAGAGTTGGACATAGTTGGACGATCAGAGGACAAAAAGTCACTTCGGCGCATGCCCTCTTTGTTGTATTCTTCCTCTGGGCACTTGTCGGCGGTTGGCATCCGGCTCATCGGAGCATTAAGGCCACCTTATGAACTGGAGTATGGATCATCTGCGCATGTCAGAAGGGGCTTTCTGATTATATGATTCGGAAAAAAATTACTTTTCCTCTTCATCATATAAAATCTGAAGGATATTTAAAGGCTTGATGTAATTCGATAAAAAAAAGCAAAGAGTTTAGACAATTAAACATCTTATGAGTCCGAGATTACCTGAAATCTCTTATGTGATATCAGACCTTCGGTTGTGGTCCAAAGATAGTTTACAGTACTGTGTTGTGCGTTAGTGTTGTGGATAATGACAAACATGCCAGTTATAATTTAAGCTTTAAAGCCAACACAAACCGATATGCTGCTGCTGTCTCAAAATCACAAATTGCAAATTTAATTAAGCTTGACTCAGATGTGTGGAAATATAGCGAAAAGCAGGACTAGTCTGTTCAATCTGTTTGCATTTCAAGCCGTGTTATGCTCTTTGAACAACAGAGCGACAGTGAGGAGGATGTTTGTTTGGATTTCAGCTGGAAGACTTCTGCGAAGAGATGACTGCCTGAAGAGAGCGCTTATTTTTCAGTTATTCGGAACAAGCTCTTAAATGCGGCACTAATGGGCATGGGATTTTATCGCTGTATGAGAAGGCAGCAGGGTGAGAGTCTGGGACTGAAGACATAAAAAAAACGATCGCTCAACATGCCAATTGTGTCTTTCAAAACTGTGCTGCCTCAACTTGTAACCAGAATCCAAACACTTGTTTTAATTCCTGCAGTGTGTTACACTCTTTAAACTCAGATAAGGGATAAAGGTACTGCTGCATGGCAGCCTCGCACATAGAAATAAGTGGAGTGAAACTATAAAAAAGCTCTGTCAATGTCATAGTGGAATTGCATGAACACACGTGAGCTTAGTGTGATATCTTTTATAGAGGAAGAAAATGTTTCTATGCTTAAAATAAACATGAAGCTTTAAAAATGACTAATTTTATCAATAAAATTCTAAATGTGATTACTTACCTCCTCCACGCTACAGGGTAAAATCACACGGCTGCAAAAGAGAGGGAGAACAGCGTAGTTAAATTCATGAAACACTTTTTTCCCTCAGAGACACTCAATAAGCCAAAAGCACACTGAATTTTTTGGTGAAATATAAAACTACCTCTAGAAATCGCATTGTTAGAGGACATTTCATAACATCATTACAAGTTTAATCAACTTTCCATACATGAAGCAAAAACTAACCACTGCAGTAGAAGCAGTAATGCTGCTGCCACGCATGCTTCATATGGCGCTGGGAAATAACCTCTACTTTACTCAAGAACAGGAAGGTCATGCTTCATGAGGGAAAAAATTTTAGACGCCTGACACACAAGATGAGAAAAACACCATCTTTACATCCGAATGGTATGGACAGAGTTAAGTAAAAATCAGATTGGATATGGTTGACAGATTAAGCAAACTCAAATGGAAGAGGCTTTAGGGAATGAGAAGCAAAGGCCAAAAATCTTTCATAACTTCAAAATTTGCCCAGCAACAGGATAGACTTGATGGCTGGACCACAACCACTTCCATATATGAAAATGAACCCAATAATTAAAAAAGAAAATCCCCTTTGGCTGCCAAAACAAGCTTTTACCCATGAAGACATG
This sequence comes from Lophius piscatorius, assembly GCA_009660295.1. NCBI lineage: Eukaryota > Metazoa > Chordata > Actinopteri > Lophiiformes > Lophiidae > Lophius > Lophius piscatorius. The sequence continues at coordinate 18,031 of VRLP01006049.1, read as the reverse complement.
GACTCCAAAATACCACTGAAGGTGTGCCGTGGTATCTGGCCATTACATTAGCAGCAGATCATTAAGTCCTCTATGTCCCAACATGGATGGAATTGTTGGTCCTACAAATATTGCAGATACTCAATTGGATTGATATCTGGTGAATCTAGATGACACGTCAACACCTCGAACTCTTTGTTCTATTCCACAAAACCATTCCTGAACCAGTTTATCAGTATGGCAGGGAGCATCATCTTGCTAAAACAGGTCAGTGGGGAATACAGGTTCCATGAAAGGCTGTTGTGGGTCTGCCACAATGTTTGAGTATCAGGTAAGTGTTCAGCCTTCACAATTTGGCCCTTGTCAAAGTTAATTTTCCAAAAATTGTACTGATTACTCTATATAAAGTATATGATATACTTTCTGCATTGTAAAAATTTATTCCAAAATGTTCCTTCAATTCAACAGACCCAGACTTGTAGTTCTAGCAAGCGGTTTCTTATTTACCTTGTAAGAATGTGAAGATTCAGTCAAAAAACACTAACCACAATGTACAAAGATAAAAAGAAAACCCCATGGATTATGTGATTTTTGGTCACAGGTTTAAAACAGAAATCTCCGATAGAGGAACTACCTCAGTTGAAGCTACCAAACCTGAAAAACTGGATAGTAGTTATGAGAGCCCAGATTAAAATAACATCATGCAACAGTTGTTTCAGAGGTGGGCTGCTGAAAGAAATACTTATGAATGTACACAATTCATACATTCAATTGTGTATGAAGTGAAGGAAAACTTAAATAGCTGTGTTGTTGCACCGATGACCTGCCCCATGTTTAATTAAGCAATACCACCTATTCCCTTTATCCTTGAAATATACTCGTAGCATTCAGATTATTATAATTAAACAATGTCATCTTCCATAATGGCTGATCCGGATCTTTTCCCCCCCAAAGACATAAAAAATGTATTCAAATGATGCTTAATTCACATAATCTCAGAAACATAGTGATGACATTATTATATTTTTACCAATCTGTTACTGCACTGTGACCAAACATATATCGCCTCCCTCCAAAACATTTTTCAAGAAGTCAAGATGCAATAATGCACAGTGGTGGAACAGTTGTAGTCCATGCCTGGGTAGTTTTATCTTCATTGGTATAGAATTAATGTTGAAGATTCTCAAAACATTGGAAAAACAGTGCATAATGGTGGTTACCTGTCTCAATTCCAAAGTGGAAAATGTAATCCAGAATCCACAAAAAAAACGGTATCTACCAAAAATATTGACCACATCGACTCCTTCAAACAATTTCATCAAAATCTGTTGCAAAATTTTTTAAGCCATCATGCAGACAGACAAACTAAAGAATTAATGGATTGAACAATAGATTTTAATTCAAATGCTTCTAGCTATTTTTAATAAAAAGGGTAAAATTTCAAAACAAGGGCCAGCTTTATCTTAAAAATGTATGCGTCGTTACACATCCATCAGCAATAAAATCCCTGACAGGTGATGTTAGAAACCATTGCTTATATTGCTACAGTGGCAATAGTCAGTAGGTGGTATACATTAAAAAGCGAGCAAACAGTTTGTCCCTTAAGTTGACTGGTTGGAAGAAGGAAAATGGGCATGCTTAAAGATCAAGCAACTTTGACAAGAGCAAATCTGCGATTACAGGGTCTGACCATCTATGAACACAGAGTGCATAGCAGAGTGTTATGATTGCAAAGGAGGCATGTGGTTATATTGTTGCTTGTTTGGTGTATGTTATAGATTTAATCATAAGTTCTTCTTTCCAGTCCATATTGCATTTTTCTCCGGATCAGCATAAACCTCTACCTTTGTAAGAATATAAACTTAAACAACTTTTATATATGTTAACGTATGCTTCCACCTGATTTTAAATTGTAGTTTTTGGAATTTGATTTGAACAGGAGTAGCTCAACATTCGTCCCACAGTAACAGACGACATGCGAGCCAAAAACAGACAGAACCTCAATTAACAGCTAACATGGTACATTTCCTGATTAATCAGGCTATCATTTGACCCCAGCTTCAAAACGTCGATGCGACGGAATATGACACGTTTACTGCTGACGTTCAGTGATCTGTAAGTCTTTAATGAGCATATTTGTAACTGTTGTGAACTTCTTAACTCAGACAGCTAGCAGCTAGTTGTTCTAGGATACACATTGTTTCGGTAGAGGGCTGGCTGATTTAAATAGCTTACTTTGACACAATAACAAAGGGTGCAACTGTCAATTAGTAAAAACTAGCTTATCACAGATAGGATTAACTGGCGGACATAACATTAACATGGCTAGTAGATTCCCCATTCATCTCATCGACTCGGTCAGCTAGCATTAGCAACCCGTGAGATAACAGAGCTAAAGTTCATTAAAGTTGTAAAGTTTAACAGCACATCCCCGGGGTCTGTAATTTATATTAGTATTCTTACTATATTAGTAGTAAGTATGATATAACGCACACATATGAGTTGTTTTAAAGATATGTTGAGGAGAATATTCTAAAAACTATTAAACCGGAACAAGTGCAGTTGTCACGCGAGCGCCGTGCCGCTGTTATATGTTGTAGGCCGGAGTGGTTCGTGGGAATTCCCACCAATCGTGCCTCGTGTGAGTGACACAGACTCCCGGTATGGATCAAAAGTTTCCATTACTCTCTAACCACTGGAAAGATTGCTTTCCCAAAACGAATCCGTCATTTAACAATAATTTGTTGTATATTCTTTCTAAAAAGAGCAGTTTAGACTTACTACTCTTTGATGAGCCCCATGTTTTCCTTCTCCACCCGATACTTTTATTACTTCTCGGTGTTGTAGCTTCCTGCTGACGTTTCGAACTGTGAGCGATGGCCGGCCACTCCCGCGTGAGAGGTGATATGCAGGAAAGGCAGGACCGGAATGACAGATTAGTATCAACCAATGAAATCTCTTCCAGGTGACATTGGCCCCGCCCATTGTACCTCTGATCTGATCTAGTGGCAAGACTCCCTACGTCACTACGTACGTCATGGTAACAACAACAATAAAGCAATAAAACATAAACACGCAATAATAATAGTACCTCTACTGTAGTGGTCGGTTGCTAGGATTGTCGGAACGGTTACCCAAAACGACTGGAACGGATAATCATTAAGTTTGGTGGGAGGATGGATGTAATAGAGCACATTACATTTCATGTAGATCTGAATACAGGGACGCATCAAGTCCTTTTTCGTCATTCATTAAACAGACTCACTATGAATTTGGGGACAGCTTACTTTACTCACTCTGTCCTACAATTTGCTATCGTGACAGGTAAGGAAAAGGGAAAATGTCAGAACCATTCACACAAACAAAGCTGACTGAGATAGTCGTGTAACCTTACACAAAGATAATAATACTCAGGAAATATTAGAAGCAGTTTTTGTACCTATCATACACATGCATCAACTGCAGTTATCAACACATTTTTATACCAATGAAACTTACCCGTACTAGATAAGAGAGATCAGAGCTCCTTCGACACAGAATTGACAGTCGAGGAAATAAAGAATACGAACAATTCACAAAAAATGGTAAAATCCCAGTGCCCATTGGTATGAATATTGAGATTTATAAAAAATGTCAACAATCTTAACATTTTAATAACATTAACATTTTATATACAGAGAAAGTACAAGAAAGGCCTCGGCGTTGGCAGACAACTGCAAAAATGAATGAGTCTACAGTAATAGCTAATCCAAAGAAAGGGAAAGATTTCACAAGTAGGCTCATACAGACCAAACTCTCTACCAAATACCGATCAGAAATCCTGGCCAAGTCCTCAGCCAAAAGATTCAGTCCCCACACGGCCAAGCTGATACACCCATATCAGATGGGGTTCATTCCAGACAGACATTCACTTCACAACTTTAGATGCCTCTTCAACATCATGTACTCACACAGATATCTGAGGAAGATTTGTTTTCATTCGAGCTTAGATGCAGGAAAGGCCTTTGATTTTTGAATGGTCCCACTTTTATACTGCAAAAGATTTACCTTATGGATTAAGCTACAATACAACAACACTTTATGTGTCCCTCTATAACATACAGAGGGGCACGCAGCCAGGATGTGCATTCGGCAAGTTTTGCTTTTGTGTTGGGACCTATGGCAGAAACAATTCAGACAAACACGTAAATGCATGGTTATAATGATATTTTGATGTCTCTCTGTCATGATCACTTTCAGAATACACCTATCTTTCTTAACACAAACCTTTCTACTAAACTGGACTCTATAATTCTACTATTTATCTGCAACTACAGAACTCACAGGATCAGGAAGATTCATATATACCAGCATAAAACATTGGGAGGCCAAACTGTGACAGATTTTAAACTCTACAATTTGGCAGGTAGCATCCATTAAATTGCCTACTGGTTGGATGAGACAGTTGTCCTGGACAGAAGGTTGGATATCGAGTTGGACAACAGCTTACCTTACTCACTCGGTCCTAAAACGATGTCTCCCATCTTCTCAAAAATAAATCATGTCGTAAAAATAATCCTGTAATTAACAGCACTATACGGACGTGGAGGCAAGTGACTAAACAATTTAAGCTCAGAGCTCTTGTCTTTAGTTTTAATCCACCTTCCAAACCCCCGACCATGGACCATCAAAAAAAAAGATAGGGATAAGGAACTGGTGATGGAAATACCAGAAGATATCTGGAATAAAGGGTTCGGATTATGTGAATATATGCTCCATTAATGCTAGGCACTGATGATTAAGTATAAAATTTAACACTGGTTGCATTATTAAAGAAAAACGTTTCACAAATATTTTCCAGAAATTTTGCCAACATGTGATGGATGTGAAGAACCGACTGCAGATTTGGTTCAGTTAGGTTACATGACCCTAAAATTCAAGAATTGTGGGTCACAATATTCTCCTTTTTCTACAAATAGTAAAATGATGACGTGTTCCTCTAGAGCTTGGACATTGGGTCCATTTACGTGACCCAATGTACAGTAAATGGACCCAATGTCCATTTTTTTAACTTTCAAGTTAAAAAATAAATTTTTAACTTTCAAGACGAGACTTTGTTTGAATGTTACTGTTAGATTCTACAAAGACATGTTGCTTTGCACTTTGAGACAAACTCCCTTTGCTTGGTGCGGAAGACAGGAACCGCCTCCAGTTCAACCTTAAATGCAGACACAGACTCAACCCAAACTATTGTTAATCATGCAAACTCAACTGATTACCTTGAAACTGGGTGGAGGAGTTTGCATTGTCCAAAAGGAGCCACCACTGAATCTTGGATGAGATCCAAGATAAAAGGGTTGATCCAGTAATTCTTCTTCTTCTGTTTCTTTAACACTTTGAGTACCGAGGAGCAGCTACTTTGGTGAAGCACATCTTGACTGTTGGGCTTTGCTGGAGGTAGACGCTCTAACGAGAGCCCTATGTGTTTACTATGAATAAGTAGAAACTAATCAACTCATCTTCCTCACTTTGGATTTTAATAGTGAGCGGGTTGTGTAAAAAGAAACCTTTTTTTCCCTCATATCTACATACATGTCTACAGCTATACGAAAGTTAGAAATACAAGAAATCAAACAGGATTTTCTTTTTATTGAAACAGTTTACTGATAAATGACAGATGGTTGTCATGAAACCTTCATGTTTAATCTCAAAAAATCATGGGCTAAAAAGTCATACATGGAACTTAACATTGAATAGCGAGAGAATCCATGCTTCAGAGCAGACACTCAATTCACAAAGAAATCAGGCAGAAAATGCCTCTTTGATTTCAATAAAAAATATTAAATCTTTTTTTCCACTCTATCCATCTTTACATGGTACAGGTTTGTTCACTTTTTAATAATATAAAAACGCTTAATACTGATTGTGAATCACTGGAATTAATTTACAAAACATAACAATAATTATAATAATATTAATAACAATAACAAACAATAATAACAATAACCATTCAATTGAAAAACAAACAGAAAAGAATGGAGGAAATCAGTCATAGCTGTTGTATCTTGGCCCACACAAACAGCAGGTGTTGGGGGGGAAAATACCAAACGGCATTTACATCTACCTGACACACAGTTACACACAAACACAGTATCAGGTCGTTGAGTATTTCTCTTTGCCATTTACAGCGTTATGGGCACAAAGACAAGATGCTTTCTACAACTCTCATGTGCCTTTGCCGGATCACACTCAATGACCAATCAAACCTCAAACCTCAAAAGTGCCCGTCTCCTCCAGCACACAGGATAGTGAATAACCAATTAAAGTGTAGGACCATTGTAAATGTCTCAGCATTTAGAGGAAGGGAAAAATCTTCCAGGCGACAGGAACTTGTATCCATTGCCAGCAGGCAGTCGGATAGAACGAGCACCAGGGCTACTGCTTGTGGAAATAGTCGGCGAAGGGGTCACTTTTCTGGGGTTGGAGCAACTGTGTCCATTGGAAGAGTTCTTGTTGCCCCTATCTAGTGAGTGCAGTCCCAGCTCCCGCAGCTCCAGGCTGCCTTGGGTGTCATTAGGGGAGCAACGGCGTGGGGAGAGGTTGAGGAGGCTCAGTACGTCTCTGCTCGCAGTGGCGAGGTTTCCAGGAGCACCGTGGATGCCTTTGACGGGACGTAGATGTTGCTGCTGCTGCTGTGCTGCAGCGTTAGCCCAAAAGGTCTTCAGATTGTGGATAGCTTGGACTTTTTCATCAATGACTCCCCTCCTTAGCCGATCCAAGTCTGGGGCATCCGCTGATGTAGAGCAGGCAGAACCTGTAGAGGAATAGGACAGGGCGGGGGATGGAGCACTACCAGAAGGGGACTGGTGACCAGAACTGGGAGATACATTACTTGGGGACCGTGAGATGTGGCCACTGTATGGGGAGCTTGGGTATTTTAATTTGAACTGAGCATGACTGTCCAGAGTTGGGGAAGGATGGCTGCCATCCTTCTGGGAAGACTCAGAAACTGCAGGGCTGTTGTAGCCAGAACTTACCTTCTGCAGTGAAGAGGATCGGGAGGGAGGTTTGGGTCTCGGGGAAGATTGAGCTCGGCCACTGGCACTGCTGTTGGGACGGCTGAATGCACTTGTTTCAGAGGAGCGGAAGGCACTGCTCCGAGGTGAGGTTCCTCCTGCTGTTCCTCCCTCTGACCCAGCCCGCTGAAAACTCCCCACAGCCCGCAGATGGCTCTGAGTCTCCTCCAGAATCTTCTGGGCCAGCTCCTGAGGATCCAGAGGAACACTTTTCTCTTCCTGGGACTTGACAGTACTGTCTGTCTCGGTACTGGACTGGTCAGATTCACCTGTGTCTGAGCTGCTCACCTTGCCCACCTTTTGGAATGGGGAGTTTGGGCTGGGGACTAGGCATGTTTTGACAGGGGATGTGGGGGTGCTGACACTGCCTCTCGATGATACCGACACAGAGTAGCCTCTCCCTGCTCCTGTGGTGGACCCAGCAACAACCCCCCTGCCTCCACGGTGGTGACGCTGGCTGTGGCCCGGTGGCAGAGGGAGAGAGTCACAGTGACTCCCCAGTGGCTCGCTGCTGATAATAGAAAAGCCTTCATATTCCTCCTCATCCCCGCGGGCTCCTGCCACAGCAGTAGCTGCCCCATGAGGAGAGGAGCGACTACGGGGGACATGATGGTGTTTGTGTATGGAATAGTGAGCTGTGGCCCCACTGCGCTGCCGATGACCAAGGAAATCACAGTCTGACTTGGAAACAAAGCTCATGGAGGATGCTACAGAGCTGAGGCTATAAACAGAGATGGCATCTGATGCCTGATTGTCCAGGCAAGCAGGAGAGAAGGGGAGGCTGGAGTATCCCATGGGCAGGGGATTGGACACCGACTGGGCTGAAGCCAGAGACTCAAGGGAAGATGAGCTGTCCAGGCTGAGACGCTTGGGCAATTCTGTCGAGTCTGAAGGAAGAGAGGGTGGAAAAGGAAAAAATGTGATACCCGATGAAAGCAACAGGAGATTCAAAAAGGTTAAAGGCACATGGAAGATGTTTTCAATTTACCATCAAGTTACTGAAGGGAAGAAGAAGAAAAGGGATGCATGCAAAAGTGTTTACTTACCAAAGAGCGCCAGCAGGGACTGGAGAGCAAAGTGCAAGGTGCGGCGGTTGGCTAGCTTGCCTGTCTTCAGCGCCACTTCTTCTTGGCCGACCTCACATAAGTCGAATCCTACGCACAGGCAAAAGGACAATGGCTGAAACTTCCAAATGTAACTAACTTCTGTACCAGTTACGCGCTCGCGCTGCACTGTGGTTAACCTTGAACGCACAGTGCGTCAAAAGCAAAAAAAATGCAGCCAGCATGAGCGACAAACATGTCGTCACCAGTGTGGATTTCTTTCCCATTAATGCAGAGGACCAACCCTTTAAAACTTCTTAGCAACAAACTTATTCAAACACTCACCCTGAGGAAAATACAAGTTTCAAGAATTTAACATCAGCAGAGGAGCTAAAGCTAGCAAGAACACAGAGTCCATCGCATGGTCACCGCCATCTTTAATTAGCAAAGAAAAAGCCAAGGCGAAAATGAGAAGATCTTGAAATACATGTCGTTTGATAATCAACTCTTTTCAAAGTTTTCTAGTTGTTGAGATGTTGGTTTCAGGTTGTAGTTGATATTTTATGGTCATTGATTAATTAGATTTGTTTAATCTTGTGTCACTCTGTCAGCTAAACAGCCCGTTCCAAATCACTTTACAACTGATGTATTAATAACTTTATTTTTAGTTGTAAAAAGTTGGTCCTGTAACGTTTCACATTTTCATTTTTAGATATGCAAAATTAAAATGGGACAAAAAACAGTCCACCATAAAATCCTTTTCAGGTGTATTTTATGTGTATAAAAGAACTGCCCTCTATTTTGACTTTGACTTGACATTCTCTGGTGTGATTTGAGAAAAAAATGTTATTACTTTCTTTCTTTATCAAAAAAAATATATATTCGTGTATGTTGTCTATTTGGATTTCAAAACTTTCAAGAAACTAAAAATCTGAATGGGCAAAAATCCAGATCTACGTTTTATACTTAAATATATATCTAAAACAGTAATCGGAATTGGCCCAAAAATTGAAATCTGTGGACTTCCAAATATAAAAAGCTGTCTGTGACTGAATACATGGTAGCTGGGGAAAAAAGGAGCGGTGATGATCAACTTTTTTCTAAGGTAACGTGACTCACCAAGAGCAGCCAGAAACTCATGGCATCCTGGCAGCCTCCATAGCTGCACACTGATGGACACCTGGATGGGCAGAAGAGAGAAATCCTGTTCTTTCTCTCCGGTCTGGAGTTGGACCAGCACCTGATGAAGCTGGAGATAGAATAGGGAGATGACAAAGAGGGGAAAAAATATGTGAGTTAATGAGAAATAAAAAATACAATAAGCAATTAAATATTGGAGAATTGATTAATGGTTAAATGAATGTAATTAATTACATTCATTTTTTTTTTTTTTGCAGTTTGAATGAATGGTTTGGAATGAATGTTTCCATCGTCTGCATGAGAGCTATCTTAGGGCTGCTGTGTTCATCCTCACAGGAGTTATGTTTGCCTTACGAAGACCAGCCACAACACAGAGCGCCGTTATAATATATTATCATATCTTATCATGTAAAGCACATATATGTTTCATTTAATCAATGCAATAGTTACTTATTATGATCACTGTTAAGATTATAGTCATGTTTCTCCCTTGGAGCCCCCTTGGAACCAAGGATTGAGATCTTACAGAACCCTGGGCAACAGAATGGTTGCAAGCAAGCAGAGCTGAGAAGGTCTTTGTGGGATTTGCACATTCCCAGCAGCAGCATGTTTGCCTGTTTTGTTTGGGGATTACAACGCTTGAAACAAAGGCACCTTTGTCCGAGTGACGTAACTATGTAAGACGTACAGTAGGCCCATGCTTTGTCAGCTCACCTCCCTTTTCATGATTATGGAAGATTTGTTTTAATATTGCAGCTTTACCCCTCCTTATTCCGCCATCTATTTGTCCGACCTGTAATGAACCAGGGCCACAAATCCGTAAATACTCGAAATCCCTAAGATTTGACGGCAGTGGAGAAACTACAAAGAAGACGGCCCAGCAAATGTTTGTTCGGCTACCTTTCATGCATGGTAATGCCAAACATCGTAAAACTGATGATTAAATGGAGCTTCTACAGAAGGCGGTTGTGTTTAAGATGGCTTAGAAGGAGGAGGGTGGAGGAACAGTATAGAATGGGATGTAGTTGAGGGCACACTTACCATCGCCACCATATTTTTAACAGCCTTCAGACCGCATGTTAGGGGCAGGGGAGAAAGAATAAGCTTTTAATTCCATGCACATGCCATTCACAGAAGGCACAAGGTTCAGGTACACAAGAGGAATAGCGGCAACAAGAAACTGAAGATTGTGTTGCAATCAGCTGCACGGAGTGGTTTGTGCATTTAGAGGAGTAGTAGCAACATGAGGCACCGAAACTGCTAATGACACACTAACTGTGTGACAGTCACATGTTGCACTCAAATAGGGATAAACCTCTCTGACCGATTACTTCTCAGCCGTCACGAGTTTGCGTGCAAAAGAGCGAGACTCGGATTGGAGATTTTCTTCTTGAACAACTCATTTTTAGAATTCTTTGCAGCATTTCATGGCAGATTACTGCGCGGCAAGAGTTCCCAGTGCATTAGCATGTATGCAAGTCCTTAGGTCCGTACGTAACTCAGTCATGCAAGGACGTATCTCCGGTAGCCTCTCCTAGCACAAACCTCCTGTTACAAAGGCAATTCTAATTTTCATAGAAACGACAGCCACTGCCTCAGTTGTAATAGCGTCTGTATTTTTAGCCATAGAACAATGTCTGTGTGGTGCAATAGATTTAAAAATCAAGCAGAATTGGTTCAAAGCTGCAGGGGCCTACCCGGTTGATGAGCTGCTCTCCTGCCTCAGAAGCTGTAATGAGTTTGCACAAAGCCTGGAGAGCTGGTGGTGGCAGACCTGAGGGAGAGATCAAAGGAGTTCTCCATTAATCATACACATGGCATGTTCCTTACACCCCAAACTTAATAGCACACTGACTGAACAAGTGATATATGAGGTGAAAGGAAATGTGACAAACACCAGGGACCAAATGTGTTGTGCTCAATCTCATAAAATACACAAATCAGCGAAGCCGTGCAGATGAAACAATCAGAGTTTGATTGTTTCATCTGACGGTGCTGTGGAGTTTGTCTCAGGAGCATACCGAGCAGCGACTGTAAGGTGGTGCTGCACTGCTGGAGCCTGTCTCCTGGATCGGCAGTGGGAAAGAAGACAGCAGCAGGGATACCAGGGCCCGCGGAGTCGAGACGGAAGCCCACAGCTGTCAGCAAAGCCTGCCAGCCAGGGACACCCCCCACCTTGTTCTCCACACTTTGCTGGGATGTATACATGGAGTTACGCTGGCCATTCTGTATCCTCTGAAGAGACTTCTCCACCTGCAAAGAGCAGGACGGTTGCAGCATCAGTATTTTTGTTAATGTCTTTTGGTTTTTGTTATTTTACATAGTGTGTTTTTGTGTGTGTGTGTGTGTGTGTGTGTCCACGTCTCACCAGGTGAAGTAAAACTCTGAGAGCATCACGCGCTCGATCTGGATACAGCAGAATCTCTGCCAGAGCTTGTCCAATCAGCGAAGAAGGGCTGTTAAGCTTGACATCATTGCCAATCAGCATGTATCCTGCACAGAGAAAATGTAACAGAGCTCCATACAAAGTCCATCTCTTTTATTAGAAGCATCTAGGATCAGCTATGAGAATGTTATCTCTAACCTGCCCAGTTGGAAGGGTGTGAGTATTGTTTGCTGCTCTGGACAGTCTTCATAGCATCTGCCAGGGCTGCGCTGGCCTTGGTGCCATTAAGCAGGGCAGTGTAGAAGGCATGGACAAACACTTTGGAGGCTGCAACCGGGACGGGCCACAAGGACACAAGAGTGCACTGAGCCCCAGCAGCCAGGAAGGCCCTGGTCAATCCCACCACACCGTCCGCTGTCACTTTGCTGCTGGACTCTTGGTAGGAGCTGCAGCCGCGATGACACACAAGCGTAAAATTGAATTAGGAAACTATTTGAAAGGTATTTAATAGTCTAACATTTCATGCATTATTGTAGCTTTTATCATCTCTCTAGGTGGTGCTATCCGACTCATTCCTCCTGCAGCAGAAATTGCAGTTTATGCCAGGAACTCTGCAATGATTTTCAACTTTGAAAAATTACCTAAAACATCACCCTAACTGGCAAACTTACCCCAAAACTACCAGCTTGAGAGGCAACCTCAGGTCCAGTATGTCAGCAGCTGTCAGCAGGAACTCCTGCAGAGGCGGACTGTCGCAGATGCTCTCCACATCACTGCTGTCATCCTGCATGTGGAAAGACTCGGGGATGGTGTAGCCACTTCCAACGGAGCCCTTCCTGCCTCGGCCACTGCTGCCTCTCCTCCCACCTGCCCCTCTCCCCACTGTTCCCACATTGGCACCTGCCCCACCGGTCACACCCTCGGGGTTTGGGGTGAGCACCAACGCCGCTAATTTCCAGGAAATGTGGGTGGCAAAATGTGCACACTCAGCCTGTGTGAGGGCACTCATCACCCTTTCTTTGGTGGCAGCAGGACCAGCCAAAGGTTGGCAGCCCAGCAGCTCCGCCACCATATGGGCCTCCTCCTCTGCAGAGGACATCGGTCCCCATAGCCAGCGGTCCATCACAGGCGAGGGCAGTCTAGGGTTCCCCACTACTGCTGCCATTGACACACCACCACAGGGAGCTGGTCCAGGGCGCCGTGAGTGAGCCTAGGAACACAACAGTGGTTATAATACTGCCCAAATTTCTCCCGCTCAGTAAAAACAGTGGTATACTTGCATGGGATAATAAATGTTGACACTCAACTAAAAACATCAGAATGGTTTTAAATCCAAAATTCCTCATTAAATTCATCAATTTGGGTAAAAGTTCTGAATTTCATCCTTGCAACACATGTCACAAAATGATTAAGTCTAGCAAAGTTGTGCTCAAAAAACCTTCTTTGAATGCAATTTAAAACTCTGCCAGGAGAAACGCAAGTCATGAATCAACAACAACAAGAAATGGCGCCGGTGGACTGGCACAAAAAAGCCCAAATCATGTTCTTAAGAGGAAAAGGACCATCCAGTCAAGTTCAAAAGCCAACACCTGGGATGGGTGTGGGTGTGTGTTTGAGCTCACTGCACAGGTGATCTGCACATTAATGAAGGCACCACGGATGAACATCCTTGCTTATTCCATCAAGACAATTCAGTCACATTCTGCCACCTTCAAACAGAGTAAAAGAGTCCAGACGGCCTGCAGTCCAGAAATGTCCCACAGTATAAATGTGTAGCGTTACACGAAGCTACACACGAAGCGTCATATATGACAACAGAGAACTCGGACTGGTGAGTAACTGAAGTCATATGTCAATCAAGACAAGGAAAGAAGTCCCATAATAACAATAATAATAAACCTCAACTATCAGTGTTGTCTCTTCCAGAATACTTACTGAGTCTTAAAAGAAAAGGGATGTTACCGACTCGTGTAAAAACTTTTCTGAAATGTGTTGCAGGCGTGAAGTTCAGAAGCAAATATGCAAAACAAACAATAAAGTTTATCAGTTTGAACAGCAAATATCTTTGTATTTATGCAGTGTTCTATTTCCTTAAGGTTGAATAGCACTTTCAAATCGCGGCTTTCTCTTTTTATTGAACGACAAGATAGATGGAGGCCATAAAGTCCCCATCAACTGTTTGAAAACACGGTATTATCTCTCAGTAATGAACCTTTGCGTTTGACCCGAGGCCATGGATGGAGGGAACGGCAATGAGGCTGAAGCGCTCGTAGAGGTATTCATTAGAGGAGCTTCCTTTAAGCAGGGCGAAGGGGATGAGGTATAGTTCTCCCTCCAGCACCATCACCAGCTGTCGGTGTCTGCCGACAGGCCCACTCGAGTGCATCAGCCCCTGTCAGGAGAAGAGGATTTGATTAAAAATGAACAAATAGAAAATGGCAGTAAATTTATGGTGATTGTTTTTCCGCATTTACATTTGCTGCTCTGCTCTTCTCTCTTCAAAACAACATCAACAGACAGGCGCTGAGCTGCAGAGGGATAGTACTCACCCCCTCCATAGGTGCAATGAGCAAATCATAAAGTGCTCGGAGCGGAGGCTTTCCCTGGTTGCTGGAGCGACGCGACAGGGAGGAGTTGCCATCTTTGGTGGGGGACATAGTGTTGCTGAACAGGCTGGTCATACTCTGGCAACTCCTGCAAAGACACGACACAAAATAATGCTGCTTGTATTCACACGTCATACGTGGATGCTGCAGAAGCAAGATAGTTGAAGACAGTTTGCATGATCATCAGTTTTATTTTTCTTTAACTAGCAAGACGACATTTTCTTCTCAGATCTGTAGATATTCATGATTATTCCGTCAAGCAGTTTTCAAGGAGATGAGGACAAATTATTCCCAGGTACGTATGTACCTCCCTTCTTTCAAGGGGCATGTTATGGCTGGTCGTTCATATTTATTTCCAACTGTGACGATCTTAACGGTACTCGGCTTCTTGACTCACACAGTAAGACGGTCCAAACGTCCAAATCACAACGCTGTGGTCGATTGTTTTAATGACTCTTTCAAAAGAAAAAGACTTAATGTCCAGCATGAGCCAATCCCCTGTGCCACACATCCTACAAAGATATTTCCACTCAGTCCCTCTTTCTCCTTATAACCGCCGATGTGTTGCAGCTGATTAATTCAAAATAATACATGAGATTAGAAACCTACCTTTAAATTAACATCATCTTACCAAAGTAAGTAGATTGGGATGTTTAATTAACACTTCACAAAGAAATGGCTTTAACTGGGCCATAACATATGATGTGTTTACAGTAATGTCAGTGTAAATGCAAACCAGGATAGCACAGACCTCCCCCAAGGCCGAACAATCATTAAACAAACAGTTTTGTGGAAGTTGTTTCAATGGCTTTTGTATAATTAGTGAGAGTGGCGGAGAAAGGCCTCCCATACATTTATTATCTCCTTCTCTGACCCATACCTTCACCCAAATTGATTCAATAGTTCTGGTGCAATTAAGGAAAGAAAGCAGGGGGGAAGAGTCCTGGCAGGAATAGCTGGGAATAGGAAGTCCGTTTCAATGTCTTTAATGTTACTAGTGTTGTTGCTGGTTTCATATTTGTTCAAACCGTACCCAGCAATAGATTTGACTCTGGTTTGTTTGAGTTTCTGTGTGGTGGAGAAGTTAGTCAAAGATCTCATCCACAGAGGCCTCACTCACTGTCAGATCTCCGTCTCATTAATGGGCTGATGAAGGATTAGAAAACTGATGTGCTGTGATCCCTCAGTCACAACTTAAATTTAATTTCATATGACAGGAGGCTATGCAAATATTTAAAGCTCCACTAGATGGCACTGTTGCACTTTGGTAATCCAGAGCTTGCCTGAATCACCAGAAGTCTCTTCCTGTCTTTACAGGGACCTACTTTAGATATATTAAAAAAAAAAAAAAGACATCGTGAGGATTCCATTGCCGGGGACTATTTCAATGTCTCTGAAACAAACAGAAAGGCAGCAACTCGGAGTTTGAGCCCATGTGACAGGGGGGACAGCTCAACATTCTGAGAACAGGGCTAATGGTGGCTGTCAGCTTAGGGGCCTTCGGTTCTGCAGGCACTCTGGCTTTATGGTCAGTCTTGTCGATACCCTCCTTCTGTCCCATCAGCCAGAGCTTCACAAGCCAACAGACATCCGTCCTACACTTCTGGTAGCCTCAGGCCACTGGCTTCACTCCAGCCTCCTGAGACTCTGTCGGCCTTTACCGGGCCTTGGCATGAGCCTCCATGGGAAAGCAAACAATCGTTTGTTAGCCTGACAGGAAGAATAAGAGAGTGGGTCTAAGGGATAAGAAAAGAGACGGTGAGTGTGAAGTGTAGAGGTACAACATGGTGAAAGAAGTCGGGCTGAAGGTGAAGACTGCAGTCAACAGTTGCAGAATTTGGGCAACATCTGAGAGGTGACACAAAGGGAGGAAGGCTAGCCTCAATTACAAACTTGACATTTTTATAATGACCTCATTTCTAACTGTGACATACTGATCTGTCATAACAATATAACCACCTGCTTTATATTGTGTAAATCTCCATTTTCTGCAAAGCAGCTATGTCCCATCAAGCCATGGACAACACCAGGCTGGTACCAAGATGTTTGTGAAAGATACTCTAAGTCCTGTAAGTTGTTAGAATGACTCTTACTGTCGTGTTCCACAAACCATTCCGAAACCAATTTTTTTCATCGTGGCAGGGCGCATTGTATTTAAAACCAGTAGACGATGGTAGGACTTGGCACACCCAGGTGCGGCACACCAAAGCCTGGCTAGGAGACACAATGCCTTCGGTGCATATTCATTGGGGTCTTCAAATCGGCGCTTTCTGACACTACACGAGAAACCACTTTGCCATGGGAGACCGTACCGAGGGCTATCGACCCGACAACACGGCTTACAGGGTGACAGAGGCACACAACCCCACAGATAAAGTCAAAGGAGACCCCGGGGTTGACCCAGAACACACTTGAGGGACTATTTTTCTCATCTTGCATGGGGACCCCTCATGATCCCCCAGAATGAGCTGGAGAAAGTTGCTTGGGAGGCTGCAACTACGACCTGACACACGATAAGCGGCAGAGAATGTATCAATGTATGGATTGATGCATTATCCTGCCAAATGAGACCAATGCAATTACTGTTTCCATGATGGGGTGTTCGTGGTCTGCGACTGTTTTTGGGTTGATGTTACATGTTCAAATAACATTCACATGGATGGCAGAACCCAAGGTTTCCCCAGCAGAACGTTGCCCCTGCTTGCCCTCTCTTCCCACAGTGCATCCTGGTGCCTTTTTTTCCCCTGGTCAGCGATGCACATGCACACATTAGACCATGTTTCTTCATGGTCCAGTTCCGATGCTGATGTGGCAACTGTAGGTTCTTTCAGCATTAGACAGGGGTCATCGAGGTCACTTTGACGGTCTGCAGCGTAGCAGCCGCTTACGCTACAATACACTGATGCCCTTCTTTCAGAAACTGCATGGTATTTTTTCTACAATTTGGGTTTCAGCAGCTCTTCTGTGGGATCAGACAACACGCGTTAGTTAGCCTTCGCTCCCCACACACATCATCTTGCCTTGGGGCGGCCATTACTCTGTTGCTAGTTCCCAGGTTGTTCTTCCTAAAACCACTCTGGTAGCTCCTAATCATTGCACAACCAACACAAAACCTGCCATTTTGGAAATTGTCCCAGTCGTGAATTTCACCCACATCAAAGATCTGGACAATTCCCCAGTTTTCCTGCTTCTAACACATGAACTTTGAGAACAAAATGTTAACTTGCTGCTTCTTGGATCCCATCCACTGTCTGGTTCTATTGTAGCGAGATAATCAATGTTATTTACTTCACCTGTCAGTGGTTGTAAAGTTATGTCTCTTTTGATGCACGTGTCCTGTTCTACACTCAAATGCTTCTATGCAGACAACTTCATCAAGGTCCTCGAACAGTTGCATTATGCAATCATTGTGAATAAAAGCGTATTTAATTCCACACTGAGGGGATTAGACACGAGGAGACTTTCATTCTCACCTTCCCATAGTAATCCTTCCAAGCTCCATGTTGGAGATTAGATCTCCGTGTTAAAACAGAACAATTGATGGTAATACTGAACGAAGACATCACTCCAAGATGAACGGGTCTTTCAGTGTTCAGTATGTGTTGTTCTGGTACCGGTTCTCATTAAAATGTCCTCCAATCGCATTTTTTAGTAATTGAAGAAATAGTCTTCATAGTTATAGCCATAATCCTAACCAAAGGGGGGGGGGGGGGGGGGGGGGGGGGTCCTTGCAAACAACATATTAGTCATTCAGAGATCATAACACAAGTGGCTTCTTAGCTAATATTCATTTTTCTCTAGCTATTAAACACTGAGGACCCC
>VRLP01006048.1:25000-31537 GCA_009660295.1 Lophius piscatorius | reverse complement strand
CCTCAGAGAGAATCAGGCCTGTGTCACCTCATATTTATACCCCAGTCAAACAGGAAGTACCTGTTCACCACTTCAGAGTTCCTGCTCACACAGGTGAAGGTACAGATATAAAACAGGTCTGGAGATATTCTTCAGTGACCTTTAACCTCAGGATTATACACATTTTGTAAATAATGTGAATAAAAGATCATTTATTGAGACAATAAAGATGTTTTACATCATTTTCTTCTTTTTCTTTGTAAAGCGCACCAATAACATGAATCTATAATCAGAGAGAGATGAAAAGAAATGAGCACCGTTGTTTCGTGTTATTCTTAATCGTTAATACAAACGCGTGTCTGTAAACATTTGAATCGTAAATACAAACCTTTATTTACGTTTACATCATGTGACTGTATCTGTATTACGTTTGGAGAAGATGAGTCGGTATCTAAAGCCACATATTTACTGCATCTGTGCTCAAACTTGTTCTCAGACTCTAAGTGTAGTTCCTCTTGCCTTACATTCTTCTCCCGCCACCCCCCGCCCCCACACACCACGGTTGCCCCGGCCGGTCTGGTGAGAGCCGGGGGGCCCCCCGGCAGCGAGCGCTGGGCCCCCGGTCCCAGCTGGTGTGCGGGTCTGCAGCAGCTGTCTGCTGCGTCCGCCCCTTCCTGCTCTGATCTCACCTGATCACCGACGGCCGCACTTCACACAGGAATTTTCCATTTTCTATTTTCTGACACCCTCCTCCGCGGCTCAGCCCCACCTCGCTGCCTCCCCCCCCAGACCGACGGCAAGACAAGTGGTGCCCTACAACTTGGCGGCGGCGACAGAGACAGTGACACAACAGCAGGGCTGGTATTTCAGGCCTCCTTCCATGACTCAGTTGCTGAGGAGGAACGTTGGTCTGATGACATCTGCTCCTGGAGGCTAGCGTTAGCATTAGCATTCACTTTGATGGACAGGAATGTTTACCCTAAACAAATATGCTAATTTAATAATGGACTTAAATGTAATTCATTTAATGAAATACTATTTAAATACACACCTGTTTGTGCTTCTGGGATGTGAAATAGAAAGTAGAGAAGTTTTATTTCACCTCACATGCTGAAAGAAGAAGAAGAAGAAATGTTAGGAGATGATGGTTTATAACTCACTTATAAAGTCACTATAACCACAAATGATAACTTGTTCCCACGCCTTACTAAAGCTCCACAGACGGCATAATTAACTCCTCCTACCAGATAATTATCTTATCATCTCATTATTAATTATTCATTAATTATCTTAATCGTTTCCACTGTGGAGGAAGACCAGTGATGAAGGGTGAATGTCTCTGACTCCAGAGGAAGACCAGTGATGAAGGGTGAATGTCTCTGACTGTGGAGGAAGACCAGTGATGAAGGGCTCTCTGACTACAGAGGAAGACCAGTGATGAAGGGTGAAGCTCTCTGACTACAGAGGAAGACCAGTGATGAAGGGCTCTCTGACTACAGAGGAAGACCAGTGATGAAGGGTGAAGATCTCTGTCTACAGAGGAAGACCAGTGATGAAGGGTGAAGTGATGCTTTGTTTGTTTATGTCACCGATCGGAGGATCATGTGACTGACGGCGTTCTGAGTGACTCCCAGGACCGCCGCTGCCTCTCAGAGGGTCACCGTCAGGTAAGAGGGCGGCGACACCTGAGTCGGTTTCGCTGGGTTCACCTGGACGCTCGAAGGAGGAGCAGCTTACCCCTACTGGAGGCACGGGGGGGACATCAAAGCATTATCAGACCCTCAGCGTGGTTTTACTCTGACACACGTTACATCATTACGTCGTCAATTTGTCATTTTATTGGACGTGAGGTTAAATTGAGGGATGGAGGGTGAATGGAGGAAGATTTTGAACCCCCCCTGAAGGGTGTCACGGGTTTATCCTAATAAACACACTTGAAACTTCTCCGTCAGTAGTTTTCAGGATAAAAACTGACAACAAATGAATGAATGAAACTGTTGAGTTCATCCAGACAAACCTGTCGTGAGTGATGGAGCCTCACCTGTGCAGGAGGAGAGGGGGTGGGGTGGGGGTTCGGTGGTCACGGAGGGGAGCAGGGTAACAGGATACCACTTAAACACTTAGGGAAAAAAAGAAACCCACAAGTGGGTCTGTTGTTTCTGCTCACCTGTGGAGCCCCGGCATCGAGCCCCGAACAAGTCGCAGCAGGAACCGACACAGCGACGGCGAGGAAGACGGCGAGGAAGAAACCTCGGACCCGATGGCTTCCATGTCACGCCTGAATCATCTCCTCCAACTCCTATAACTTGGTGCTAGTGCCGGTGCTTGGTTATGAGAGCCAGGAGCTGGTGCTTAGGCTGTTCAAAAGCAAAGAACGGGTGCTAAGTCAGGCTCCGGCTCCTAACTAGCCCTGGAACCAGCCCGGTGGAAACAGGGGTATGAGGGGGCCTGCCTCTCCTGAATAAGAGGGGCTCTGATAAGAGCGTTTGATCCTGTGTGGTTGAGTGCAGGGCAAACAGCGAGGTGGGGGGGGTTAAAGACATTTGCACTAATGCCGTTAGCCCCCTCTGACGGCTCACAAGTGCAGGAGCTAACAGGGAGACGGCGGCCGAGCTTCAAACAATCGTTATCTCCTCATCATGCAGCAGATAATTGCTCTTTAATGACTCTATAATTGAGTAAATAAAATGGTTAAAAGAAAAAGCGGTCGCCTCTACCGGCCCCCCCAGCAGGAGGGTCCCGGATCAGCGAGAAGACAAAGAGGACAGAAACAGAAATGTGGCCGTCAGAGAGTTTATTTAAGTTCAGCCCAGGATCAGCGGCGGCCATCATGGACTCACCAAACTTCCACTCAAGGATAATTCAGCCCTGAGTTTTCTCTCCGTCTGGTAAAACAGTAATAATAAAAACAGTAATAATAAAAACAGTAACAATAAAAACAGTAACAATAAAAACAGTAACAATAAAAACAGTAATAATAAAAACAGTAATAATAAAAACAGTAACAATAAAAACAGTAATAATAAAAACAGTAATAATAAAAACAGTAATAATAAAAACAGTAACAATAAAAACAGTAATAATAAAAACAGTAATAATAAAAACAGTAATAAAAAAAACAGTAATAATAAAAACCAGATATTTGATCTCAGTGAAACTCTGGAGTTTTGGTTCCAGAGCAGCCGGTCTGAGTTCAGTCAACTCAGAGTTTGTTCAATCTGGACTTCAGACGCTGTGATTCGCCATGACAACCAGTGAGACGCTGAGGCCGCCATGCTTTCAATTCTCACAAGTATTCAATCATTCATATATTAAGAAAAAAAGAAAAGCGGGTTCATCAGAGAAGGAGAGAAAAGTGGCGCTGGAGAAGATTACAGTCTTTAACTCAGGTTTAACAAACTCAGAGTTTCCCTCACCTCAGGATGAACAGACTCCCGGTTTGTTTGTGATTGCGTTGATGGACTTGTTTTCTCTGCTCCAGCTCAAATCAACTTGTTTGTTGTGTTTGTTGTGTTTGTTGTGTTTTTGTGTTTTTGTGTTTTTGTGTTTTTGTGTTTTTGTGTTTTGTGTTTCGAGTAGACGTGAGTACGATGTCGTCAGCTGGAGGTTCTAGATGAAGGTTCTGGATCGTCTTAAATGAGTGGGAACGGTGGAGGGGTTGGTAATGCTGCTGCTCCACAGCCAGAAGGTTGTTGGTTCCAGCCCATCTGTGTGGAGTTTGTTTGTTGATCAGCTGACCTGTAAACAACATTGAAAAAGATTGTGTTTTATAAATAAAGTTTGATTGACGGGTTGATGAACTCTCCTCCCACAGTCCAAAACATGACTACAGGTGAACTGGTGACTCAGGAGTGAATGAAAGGGTGAATGGTTGCCTCTCTCTTTGTGTCAGCTCTGCCCCTCGCCCAATGTCAGCTGGGATAGGCTCCACCCCCCACCAGCCTTACCAGTTACAGCAGTTACAGATAAAGAATGAGTGAATCAATGAATGTGTGAGTAAATGAATGAGTGAATAAATGAATGAGTGAATCAATGAATGTGTGAGTAAATGAATGAATGAATGAATGTGTGAATAAAGTAATGAATGAATGAATGATAGAATAAACAAATTAATGAATAAATGAATGAACAAATGAATGTGTGAACAAATGAATGTGTGAATAAATGAATGAGTGAATAAATGAATGAGTGAATAAATGAATGAGTGAACAAATGAATGTGTGAATAAATGAATGAGTGAATAAAGGATTGTGTGAATAAATGAATGAGTGAATTTCCCTCTCCCGAGGTTTTGCTCATCTTCTCCACTCTGTCCACCTAACTAACTCCACACCCACCAAAGGAATGGAGGAGACGTCAGATGACGACGTAGGAGGTTTTGAGGACGTATCCCTGAAATCTTCGACCCCTTGGAGCCCCTGATGAAGACTATTCTTGAACATGTTCTTCATCCTCACGTTCCTCGGGGACGCGGCGGGGGGGAAGCGGGGCTCCTGGCAGGCTCTCAGGTTCAGACAGGAGGCATCAGCAGTCAACAGGCGAGCAGAGATGAAGCCTGAGATCTGACAGTGGATTTGGTTTCATGTCACTTCTGATCCCAGCATTCCTGAGAAAATGTCTGCCTATACCTCACTTCACCCCCACCCCCACCACCCCCCCCTCTCTCAGGTTGACAGGCTCAGCAGCAGACACAGGGGTCCACAGCGGGGAGTGTGTGAGTGTGTGTGAGTGTGTGTGAGTGTGTCTGTGTGTGTGTGTGTGTGTGTGCCTGTGTGTGCGTGTGTGAGTGTGTGTGACCGCGTGTGTTTGTGTGAGTGTCTGTGTGTGTGATCGCGTGTGTGTCTGTGTGTGCGTGTGTGTGTGTGTGACCGCGTGTGTGTGTGCATGTGTGTGTCTGTGTGTGCGTGTGTGTGTGAGTGTGTGTGCATGTGTGTGTGTGAGTGTGTGAGTGCGTGTGTGTGAGTGTGTGTGTGTGTGAGTGCGTGTGTGTGTGTGCGTGTGTGAGTATGTGTGTGTGTGTGTGTGTGAGTATGTGTGTGTGTGAGTGCGTGTGTGTGTGTGACCGCGTGTGTGTGTGCATGTGTGTGTCTGTGTGTGCGTGTGTGAGTGTGTGTGCATGTGTGTGTGTGAGTGTGTGAGTGCGTGTGTGTGTGTGTCAGTGTGTGTGTGTGTGTGAGTATGTGTGTGTGTGAGTGCGTGTGTGTGTGTGCGTGAGTATGTGTGTGTGTGAGTGTTTGTGTGTGTGAGTGCGTGTGTGAGTGTGTGTGTGTGAGTGCGTGTGTGTGTGTGAGTGCGTGTGTGTGTTTGTGTGTGTGAGTGCGTGTGTGTGTGTGTCTGTGTGTGAGTGTGTGTGAGTGCGTGTGTGAGTGTGTCTGTGTGTGTGTGTGTGCGTGTGTCTGTGTGTGTGAGTGCGTGTGTGCGTGTGTGTGTGTGTGTGTGTGTGTGTGTGTGTGTGTGTGTGTGTGTGTGTGTGCGTGCGTGTGTGTGTGTGTGCCCCCCCCTCCCAGTATACCTCCAGTCACACTCCAATTCAAACAGAAGCATTTCCCTGCTCTCAGGAATGGAGGGCTGCAGACAGCAGAGAGGAGGAATCCCACCCACTCCTCACGCTGTTTGTCTTTTACACCGGTGAAGAAGACCAGCACTCAGGAGGAAGGGGCTTCAGATCCATCATGGCTGTCTGACGTTCTTCTTTATTATGAACACAAACTCGAACATCTTCAGTTCCAAAGTTTTCATGCTTAACAAATATACAGGAATGATGAATCCAACGTTTGGGTTCAGCCGCCAATCGGCAGGTCAGCGGTTCAATCCCCAACCTGCCCCTCAGTCTACATGTGGTGGGGTCTTACAGCAAGACCCTCAGCGCCTCACATCCAGGGGGGCTCCAGATGGGCCAAACACAGAGATCTTATTTCACTACATGTTCTCTAAGTTTGTTCTGCTTGATAAAAGAGTCAACACTATTATTATTTCTATTATTTATTCATTTATATATAACTATTACTAATATTATCATTATTACTGCTATTATTATAATTACTATTATCATTATTGTTATTACTATTATTTCTATTATTTATAATAATGATAATAATAATTCGTTTTAATAATAATAATTATTTTTAGTAATATTATTATTACTATTATTCTTATTATTGTTATGATTATTATTACTATTACTATTATTATTATTTCTATTATTTATTTATTTATAATTATTATTATTATTATTTTATGATAATAATAATTTGTTTTAATAATTATTATTATTTTTAGTAATATCATTATTTTACTATTTTATTATTATTATTATTGTTCTTATTATTACTATTACTATTTTTATAATTTCTATTATTTATTTATTTATATATTTTTGTAATTATTTTTATGATAATAATAATTTGGTTTTATTATTATTTTATAATTATTATTTTTAGTATTATCATAATTATTATTATTGTTATTATTATTATTATATTATTATTATTATTATCATTAGCTGCTGACTGCTGCTAGCTGCTGCTAGCTGCTGACTGCTGCTAGCTGCTGACTGCT
>VRLP01006048.1:0-20000 GCA_009660295.1 Lophius piscatorius | reverse complement strand
CCCCCCCCATTAGCCCACTATAATTAAATTAATGTCACGTTAACCTTTATTTGTCTCCACAGATAATCCCATCCACAGTCCTGCAGCAGCGGGCCACATGCACCCTAAGGTGGGCCGCATTCACATTCATTAGAGGACACCCAACATTTCTGCAGTCAAGGGAGAAGGTCACTTCAAAGAGGGTCCGAGTCACGGGGGCAATAGAACACTGGGACTGACAAATGCACCAGTTGTAAAACTTAACAAGGTGTGAACGCCCTCTGGGTGCCCCGGCTCTACAGCAGGCAGGGACGGCCTGTGGATCCCCCCAGCCACGCCGCTACGCTGTAAGAAATGTGGATTCTGGCTCCTTCAGCTCCAGTCAATCAGTCTAGTGTTCACTGATCAATCACAGGAAGGGGCGGGGCCACCACTCAATCCATTACAGGAAGCTTTTGATCTCCGTGATGAAGGTTTGTTTATTGGAGACTAACTGGACGTTAACTGATCAGACGGATGATCATTCAATCAATTAATCGCGTTACATGATCTGTTCACACCTTCAACCACGCAGTCACGCAGACGGCCATTGTTTTCTTCAAGGGATCTTTACCAGCAGGGAAAGTTGGCTGAGATTGGATTCACCCCCTGATGTGGTTTCATTTGAAAAGTCCTACAAGTGTCCTAAAGATGCCAAAAGTCCTAAAAGTGTCCTAAAGATGCCAAAAGTCCTAAAAGTGTCCTAAAGATGCCAAAAGTCCTAAAAGTGTGCTTAAGATTCAAAAAGTCCTACAAGTGTCCTAAAAGATGTAGGAGTCCAAAAAGTGTCCTAAAGATGCCAAAGGTCCTACAACTGTCCTAAAGATGCCAAAAGTCCTAAAAGTGTCCTAAAGATACAAAAAGTCCTAAAAGTGTGCTTAAGATTCAAAAAGTCCTAAAAGTGTCCTAAAGATACAAAAAGTCCTACAAGTGTCCTAAAGCTGGAAAAAGTCCTAAAAGTGTCCTAAAGATACAAAAAGTCCTAAAAGTGTCCTAAAGATGGAAAAAGTCGTCCATCATTCATCATCCATCCAACATCCATCCATAACTCATCTATCCGTCCATCGTAAATCATCTATCATCCAACCATCCATTCATTCATCCATCCATCCATCCATCCATCCATCCATCTATCCATTCATTCAACCATACATCCATTCATTCATTCATTCATCCAACCATACATCCAACCATACATCCATCCATCCATCCATCCATCCATGAAAGCCTACATCAAAGGTTTAAAGTGAATAAGTTACAGGACTTGAGTTGGAATAAAGGCTGATGGCGGTGAGTAGAAGAGGGTAGAACGCGTGAGGAAGAGTAGTCAGTAATCAGATTACTGGCTCAGAGGCATCCGTGACACATCAGTATGGATGAGAACCACCACGAGTGATGAGTCATACAGGAAGTAACGCTGTGGCGTCCTCTGAGGAGGATCCACCGGGTCCATCGTGGCGGACATGAAGACCTGCTCAGATGGACATTTTTTACAGTGTATGGGGCCTTTAGGGGGGGGGGGGTGTTTGGAGAGGAAACATCAGGTGGCTGCTCGGACCACTGGGCCCGGACACGTCTGATTTATCTGTGCAGTTCAGAATTATGTTGCTGACCTCTTCACCCAAAGACCATTTGTGTCACCCCCCAAGTTCTGCTCAGGCAATCACCCCCTCCCCCCCGAAGCCCCCCCAGAGCCCACCAACCACAGAGTGACCGCTGCGAACTGCAGTGTCATGGACAGTTCGGCGAACGCCACAAATAATGAGGAGGTCACACGGAGGGTCATTAACGCTTCAAACGTTTCATTTATGACGTGGTGTGAGAGAGTGAATGTTTGTCCCGGCAGAAAGGACCATAAAACTCATTTGATCTTAAATGGTGATTAAACATCTGCACCTTTTATTCCACCTTTTATAAAGTTGTTGTGTTTGACTTTTCCTGGACGTGTCGTCAGAGATGAGAAGAACGGAACAGTTGTTGGACTCTGAACCATCTGCCTCTCAGGACTCAGACGGCGGCGCCATCTAGTGGAGAAAAAGTGTAACAGCCAACATTTCCTGCAATCGGAATAAAAAAGAAATCATGACAAAAGATTATGACCAGGTGAAATATGATGAACTCATCAGCCATAATTGGTGCTTCGAACCCGATTCTGCCAAAAGACCAGTTCTGACCCGTGGAGGTCTGGACTCCAGCAGACCTCTGTCGGTTCTGCTGTGGTATCTAGTACAAAGACATCAACATCCATCAATGGGTCCATTGTAGGAGCGTTCAGCAGAGGACAGGAGGTCAGAGGTCACTCCGACTGGTCTGTGGCTGCACAGCTCCATACGCAGCACGCTGTGATGTCACTGTGATGTCACTGGATGTTCCGACTGCTTTTCTATCAGAACCAGCATGAACTTTTTCAAAGGTTCCTGCTACAGTAGATCTTCTGTGGGACCAGGCAGCACGGGCTCACCTACTCTCAATAAGCTCCGGGGGCCCATGACCCTGTTGGTCCTTCCTTAGTCCACTTTGGCAGGTTCTAACCACCGCAGACCAGAAACACCCAACAAGACCTGCAGTTCTGGAGATGTTCCGACCCGTCGTCGTCGTGTCTTCACCAGCTCAGATCCTCAAGCTTGAACGCATTTCCTGTTTCCAACATCGACTTCAGGACAAAGTATTCACCTGCCTGACACCATCTTCATGTCATCTCTTCCTGTCTCTTCTTCTTCTTCTCTTTCTTCTTCTTCTTCTTCTTCTTCTTCTTGAGTCTCGTCATCTCTGTTCATTAATTGAGACGAGTTGACGTGGTAGTAGCAGGGTTGGTTCTATAAAAAACATTATCTGAACTGATGACACCCAGCTGTACGTGTCCTTGTCTCCTGATGACACCCAGCTGTACGTGTCCTTGTCTCCTGATGACACCCAGCTGTAGGTGTCCTTGTCTCCTGATGACACCCAGCATTACGTGTCCGTGTCTCCTGATGACACCCAGCATTACGTGTCCTTGTCTCCTGATGACACCCAGCTGTACCTGTCCTTGTCTCCTGATGACACCCAGCTGTACCTGTCCTTGTCTCCTGATGACACCCAGCATTACGTGTCCTTGTCTCCTGATGACACCCAGCATTACGTGTCCTTGTCTCCTGATGACACCCAGCATTACGTGTCCTTGTCTCCTGATGACACCTTATTATCCTGGTTCTGATGGGGATCAACTTTGTCCACAGATGATTTCATTTCATGATTAAAACTGGAGACTAAGTTATAAATCTGTGGTTGCTTCAGGGGTACCGTCGTGTTTTTGATGAAGCGTTCTCTGGTACCGAGCAGGGAGTGGTCCAAACGGTCAAAGAACTCACAGTGTGCGTTTGTGTGAATGACGGACAGCAGCCTGGAAAAGTCATTTTAAAAAAGAAAGGATGTATAATTTAAGGGGTCTATTTTTTTTTACCATATAAAAGTAATTTAAATTCATCACAATGACTTGAAGGTTAAGTTTTATTATAAATAGGGAAGTTGGATTCTATGAAGAAGAGACAAAAACAGGAAGTTTCCTTGGAGGCGCCACACAGCGAGGGAATTTAAGTTATAAAAAGATCAAACGACAAAAGAGTCAGAAAACGTCTGTTTCATAGACGCAATATGATAATTATCAGAATTCTTTTCGAATCTTCCGCTCGCGTGCAGGACTGAGAGAACGTGGGAGAAATGAAGCGTCAATCTGGACGGTTACTTAGAGCCCGCCCCCTTTTCCATCTGTGGCTGTCAGGGCGTTAAGAGGTCGTGCGCTTCGGTTGAGTGAGCAGCAGTGCGCACGGATCCAGAGTCCAGTCCACCTGCGCGCGCAGAACCAGTGTAAAGTCCACCAGTACTTACGGAACCGGAGTCCGATATGTGTGTCCGCCGGTCTTACGTCACCCCTCTGGTCCTGCTGCTGGTTGTGGCCGTGGCCGGGATCCTGCTGGTCGTTCTTTCCACTAAGCAGGTGGAGATGCCTCCTGAGAAGATGGTAAGCATCCTTTATTCTGGTTTATTTATTTCCCATCGTCTCATAGTTACGGAGCTTCTTAAGTCGCTTAAGGTGAATTCTTTTCATCTCAAGCAAAAGTCTTGTGGGAACAAACTTGACTCCTGTGTGACCCAGAAAAAATCACTTCGTCTCCACTGACGTCACATCCAGACATCTGAAGTTATTTAATGAAATAATATTTTCACCTCTGAAAGTCAGAATTACATTATATCTTCTGGAAAAGACAAATGACCTGAAGGTGAATAAGTTGTTCCCTCATCATAGTGACTTGTTCCCACCTCATAGTGACTTGTTCCCTGCAGCATAGAAAAGTGTTTGTGTGGCATATTTGTAAAAAATAAATGTGTAAGATTAAAAAGAATCCAAATAATTTTAGACTTTAAGACTGTATTTTAATCTAAAAACTATCATTGAGTCAATTATAAAAAGTTTAATAATGATGATTATGTGTTCCCACAGCTAAAATAACTCTAGAGAACCTCTAACCGTCTGTAAAAAAAAGCAGTGAGGTAAATCGTCAGAAATGAAACTAACGTGTCGTTAAATCCTAACAAAGACGTTTCACGTTAAGAAAAAACCCGACATTCCTTTAAATCGTGTTTTTCTGTCGTAACATTTGATGAAAGATAAGATCGGAGGGAAATCAAACTAGATCCACCTTCACTGGATGACGTCATCCCTACAGGCAGGAGATGATCTTCTCCACCTTCAAATACAAAGACTCGTCTCGACATACAGCCATAACATTATAACCACCGACAGCTGAGGGAATAGCATCAATTATCTGGTCACACGGAGAACATCTTGTCCGGACGTTGATGTACTGCATATGTGGCGGTGACCTCTGACCCCTGTCCGCCACTGAAAACTCCTACATGGGTCCGTCAGCATCGGAGCTGGACCACGGAGCGATGGAAGACGGTGATCTGGTCGCATGGATCAGGTTTTCTTCTACATCATGTGGACATGAGATGTCACAAGGATGCATTATGGGTAGGAGAAAAGCCTGGGGAGGCATAGTGCTGCTTTGGACCAGGTTCTGCTGGGAGAGTTTGGGTCCTACCATTCAAACATTGCTGCAGACCAAACCCCCCCTCATGGGAACGTTGTTCAAAGCTCGACGCTCCGTTAGAAACCTGCAGCTTTCACCACATGACTACATAATAGACGCCGACCTTCAAGGTCTCTAAGTTCAAGTGAAGACGAGCGGCGATTCATCGTCATAAAAGTAACCGCCAAAGAGTCTGGGCTCCGATTCTTTTTCAGGGAACTGTAGCTTTTGTGCTGCAGAGTGTTTTATAAAAAAGGGGTGTGTCCTCCTGCCCTCACCTGTGGGCTGATGCTTGAGTGACACACAAAGAGTCTCTGCTTGTCTTTTTTTTTGTTTGTTTGCAAGAAGGATCGTCTCAAACATGAAAGTCAACCACTTCCTGTCGATGCACGGGCGCTTACTTCTTTCTTCCTTCGTGTCGTCAGGGATTCACCCCACACTGTAAAAATAAACGTGTAGAAAGTAAAAGCGTGCAGAACGCGTTACGGCTAAATACAGTGGAAAAATAAGATGTTAGCAATTACATGAAACAATAAGAACTTATAATACATGTACATTTACACATAAGTGATAATATGTAACACAAAGCATACATGAAAGAATGGAATGTTTTTAACATCCTGTAAAAAATGTATGTTATAATAACGGTTAAAACAAAAATCTGTCCAATGAAAACAGTAAGAGACTTTAAAATTAAAGATAGTAGATAGCTTTATGTTTTACTCGGTTAAACCATTAACTTCATTTTTTAAACTAGTTTATTCAGTGTATTTTAGTCAGTCACAGTATGTTCAAAAGCAAATTTTACAGTACAAATTTAACTTTTGATAAAATAGCAGAACAATATCAGAAAAATACCGTCACAAACTCATAATTACTGTTAAAGTATTAAAGTTTACGGTACAAAACAACAACATCCCGTGATTTCTACAGAAACGAGACTTTTGACGTATTTGCGTTTTATTTGTGAAACACTGTTGATGTCAAGGTAATTTTTGCCAATTACTGTCATTTTGTTAAACAGTAGTTTATCTGTTTTTTGTTTTTATTGCGGTAATTTAGCGTATATTTCGTACATGGTCACTGGATTTTTTTTTTTACAGTGAAATTCTGGCATTCAAAGCTGACGGTATTTTACCGTAAATTTTACGGAATTTTATTTACACATCTACTGTAAAGTTGATCCCGGTAGAAGAACATCAGAATATTTCACGATGATACACTATAAACTGTTTGTTTCTGCATAAATTAAAGAATGTGTCTTGATACAGGGTTCAAGGTGTTTTTTTTACGGTAAATTTTAAATGTACAAATTACACTGTAAAAACTTCAATATTCACAACAATAGAAAATACAGTGAATTACTCTAAATCAAAAAAACAGTAACTAATAATGAAACTTTTACGGTCAAAATATGTTTTAAAAAAAAACAACAACACAGAATTATACTGTGAAATAAAAAACATAAACTTTTTTGTAAAATCGACCGAAAAATACCAAAATATCACAAACAGCTCATTATAATAACTCTTTTATTCCATATAAATGACTCGTATACTTGCATGAATATTGGAATTTCAAGAAAACTTTTGCCATTTAAGGAGAAAATACTTTCATTTCTACAGTAGCAGAATGTTGAAAGTGTATAATCGTGAAATAGCGTTCATTTTAAAGTCTGAATTTGTTGGATTTTACTGTAGTTTTATTTAATAGCCTTGTACCGTAAAGTAGTTTGCAGTCATTTACCGTTTATATTTTTTACAGTGGATGGATGTGACATTTAATGCCGTCTGTTTCAGTATGGAATCATTCTGGACGCAGGCTCCTCCCACACCACCCTGTACATCTACCAGTGGCCAGCAGACAAAGAAAACGGCACCGGCATCGTGACCCAGAACAGCGAGTGCCACGTCAAAGGTGAGCGCCTATTCAGACGGAAATAAGAATAAAAGAAGAAGAAGTGGAATAAATGATGAAACTGAAATATTGAATTATGCCCTTTTATTTTATTTATTTATTATCCATCCTCCCTAAAAAGTAACTAGAAACATTAAATATGCAGACATATAACCATGAACTTTTATTTGACCTTTGTCTAAAGGTCACCAAACTGCATACATTCTAATTTCTGCTGAATCACTGTCGCAAGACTCGGGAAATACCCGACCTTAAAGGAAGTGGAAAAAAAAACAAGAACCCTGCGTGTGGATCTGGACCGCCTCAGAGTCCAATTATCCCACCCGCCGCCAGAGACTTATTAAAGCAGACGCTGTGGAAGCAGAATCTCCATGTTGGAGGTAAAGATGTTTCTTTAAAAGCTGGTTCTGCTGTTTGTCTGAATGGACCCGTTAATGTCCCGGGGTAAAGACAGCCTCACTTTCACTTCCACTTCCACAAAGTCAGAACTCCTACAGAGACCCCGAATCGCTGTCTTGTGCAAGATTTCACTTCCTGAGTTATCTACTTCCTGTGCAGACAGCGTGAGCCGAGATTCCTCGGAGCAACAACCAGAGGCTTTCCTTCAGGGGGCCGTCCTTTAAAAAACGAGGAAGTCCTTCTTTTTTTCAAAAGGTCACAAAGAATACTACTGAAAACGGCTTCATCTCAAAATGGAAGCAGATCCTGACCTAAAAAAGGTTCTCTGGAACCAATAGGCTCCGCCCCCTTTAGAGAATAAATCCTAAAACCACCAAACGTGCATGAGGACCTGGTTCCTGCTGGACCGGACCCACCCTGACCCCATCACTACGAGCAGGAAGTTGACCCCAAGGACTGACCAGCAGCATACCATGCCTAAATCAACAGAAATTCCAGAAGCGAAGAGGGTGAAGGGGTTCCAAAGTTACATCTACGGTTCTGGGAAATAAGGTCAGAGGTCATGGCTCAACTATTCCAAAAGACACTGGGCTCAAATGGCTTCATCTCAAGGCGCTACCGAACCCTAAGAATAAAAAAAACCACATTAACCACATTGTTTCCAGGTGGCGGGATCTCAAGCTATGCCGGTGTCCCAGGCGGCGCAGCAAAGAGTCTGGAGGTCTGTCTGGAACACGCCGTGAGCGCCGTGCCGAAACACAGGCATCGCCAAACGCTACTCTATCTGGGAGCGACCGCCGGCATGAGGCTCCTGAGGTCAGCAGAACCTCCCATGAAGATTCCGATGTTTCCAATCAATCAAACATGAGGGCATTAAAAGGCATTTGATGTCGTGTCAATCATCCATAACTTTCACCGCTCTGTGACAGCCAAGCCAACGCCATCGAGTCCCAGCGGGTTCTGAAGGAAGTGGAGAACAAACTACGGTCTTACCCTTTCAAATTCAAGGAGGCCACCATCCTGAGTGGGCCGGAGGAGGGGGTCTACGGCTGGGTCACCGTCAACTACTTACTGGAAAACTTTGTCAAGGTGAGTCCGTCCTTCCTGTTCACCTCCAACAGCTTCACGAGGAACGATCAGCCGATGAGCCTGAAGGAAGGTCCAGCTCCTCTTACACTGTCAAAAAAATGTATTCCTATAGTTTGCGGTAAAATTCCGGCAGCTGTGAATTTCACCGTAAAAAAAGCTGAGCTGGTAAAATAACCTTAGAAAAAAAAATAATATTTCACGATGATACACTATAAACTTTTTGTTTCTGCATAAATTAAGGAATTTTTCTTGACACAGGGTTCAAGGTTGTTTTTTTACGGTAAATTTTAAACGTACAAATTACACTGATTCACAACAATAGAAAATACAGTAACTAAAAATCATAAATATAAAAAACATAAACTTTTTTGTAAAATCGACAGAAAATTACCAAAATATCACAAACAACTCATTATAATAACCCTTTTATTCCGTATAAATTACTGGTATACTGGCAAGAATATTGGAATTTAAAGAAAACTTTTGCCATTTATGGAGAAAATACTTTAATTTCTACTGTAGCAGAATGTTGAAAGTGTATAATCGTGAAATAGCGTTCATTTTAAAGCCTGAATTTGTTGGAATTTACTGTAGTTTTATTTAATAGCCTTGTACCGTAAACAAGTTTGCAGTCATTTACTGTAATGTCTCGCATATGGTCTGTTTATATTTTTTACAGTGAAATCCTGACATCCAAGGCCTACCAGTATTTTACCGTTACAAATACAGATTTATTTTTTTTACAGTAAAAAAACTAGAGCGCGCCGACAGAAATGATAATTCATCTACTCTCTAACCGTCTATCCTACGGAACCTCGTGGCGTGACAGGACAGGATACTGGATGACATCATTGTTCCGCCTCCTTTAGTGCGTTTCTATTAAAGCACTCATGTGCCGCACACACGCTGACATCACTGTGACATCACTGTGACATCACTGCTGACCTCACTGCTGACATCCCTGCTGACATCACTGTGACCTCACTGCTGACATCACTGTGACCTCACTGTGATATCACTGTGACATCACTGCCGACATCACAGTGACATCACAGTGACATCACTGCTGACATCACTGCTGACATCACTGCTGACATCACAGTGACATCACTGCTGACATCACTGCTGACCTCACTGCTGACCTCACTGTGACATCACTGTGACATCACTGCTGACCTCACTGCTGACCTCACTGTGATGTCACTGTGATATCACTGTGACATCACTGCTGACATCACTGCTGACATCCCTGCTGACATCACTGTGACCTCACTGCTGACATCACTGTGATATCACTGCTGACATCACTGCCGACATCACTGTGACCTCACTGCTGACCTCACTGTGACCTCACTGCTGACCTCACTGCTGACCTCACTGTGATATCACTGTGACATCACTGTGACATCACTGCTGACATCACTGTGACCTCACTGTGATATCACTGTGACATCACTGCTGACATCACAGTGACATCACTGTGACATCACTGCTGACATCACTGCTGACATCCGTCTTTGGGTGGATGTTCTCCTCTGAGTGATTTATATAATATATATAACATTAATGATCCCACATGAATCCAGAGTTTCTCTAACGTGTCCGTGTTTTCCTCCTAGTACGGTTTTGTGGGCCGTTGGCTGGATTCCGGCAGAGAGTCCATCGGAGCTTTGGATCTGGGCGGAGCTTCCACCCAAATTACTTTTGAGACGGCGGACAAAGTAGAGGACAAGAAAAATGTGATGGAGCTGACGCTTTACGGACAAAAGTACCGGCTCTACACCCACAGCTACCTGTGCTACGGCCAGGACCAGTTCATGAGGAAAGTCCTGGCCCATCTTCTCAAGGTACCGTCACAGCAGAACTCCTGACAGCCCAGAGGTCAAAGGTCAGATCACGGATCAAAAAACAATACCTAATAATAATAATACTAATAATAATAGAAATATGTTAAAAAAATTAAAAAAACAC
This sequence comes from Lophius piscatorius, assembly GCA_009660295.1. Classification (NCBI taxonomy): domain Eukaryota; kingdom Metazoa; phylum Chordata; class Actinopteri; order Lophiiformes; family Lophiidae; genus Lophius; species Lophius piscatorius. Next base: position 9,534 of record VRLP01006048.1, on the reverse strand, counting down.
GGAATTTTACTGTGAAAACCAACATTTTGTAAAATTAAGGGAAAAAATGCCATAATGTCACAAACAACTAATTATTATAAAATTATTGTTCGGTCTAAATAACAGATTTTACTGGTATGTAAATTCAAGTCCAAGAAAAACTTTTATCGAGAATGAACTTTAATTTCTACAGTAGCAAAATGTTAAAAGTGTAAAATTATTTTTTTTTAAAAAGTGTTGATTTCCAAGAATGTAAAACAAAAAAGTGAATATATTGGAATTACCTTATTATTGTGTTTAATACACTTGTTTACAGTACTGCTGTTTTCCTGTTTTTTTTAAGAAACCTTCTTGTGGTCCAACAGGGTCAGACCCCAATAAAACAACTTCCTGTTTGATTCAGGAAGTCGATCCCATAACTCTCTCGCTCCTCATCACTTCCATTTAACACAAGCTTCCACTTTATGGTTTGTTTCTCCTCCAGACTCAAGGAGTGACGGCCCAACTGTTCCATCCCTGCTACCCAAAACATTACAACACTTCGGTTAAGCTGGGCCGGGATGTCTTCGACTCTACGTGCACCACGTACTACAGACCCCCCCGGTTTGACCCCCAGATGTCCGTATCAGTGGCCGGAACAGGAGATCGCCTGAAGTGTCTGGAAATCGTGACAGAGATGTTCTCCTTTGACAACTGCTCCTACTCCAAATGCTCCTTTGATGGAGTCTTCCAGCCCAGCCTGAAAGGAAACTTTATGGTAAGGGAACCTTTCAGAGAGAGACCCCAACAACCTCTGGTCCATATGACCTCAACCAGGTCAAGACCAGCAGAAGATTAGGTCCAGCCGTGCAGCGATGCTCCTCAGGTGTGGGTTTGTCCGGCACTCTGTCCTCGGTGTTGGTCGTCCAAGTCTAGAAAACGGTTTAGATACTTAGATGTGCAGTAGTTGTCCAGGCCGGAGCAGTTTTCTCCACTGAGGAGGCGGAGAAACCTGGGGTACCAGATGATCAGCAGTATCCTGCATTAGTCCCAGAGGTCAGATCGCAAACACACCATGTAACGTTAGAGGAAGAAACATGTAAGAAAAGATGTCAAAGTTCCCTTTCCAGTGGAGAAAACAATGAATTGACCTCTAGGGTGACCCTGTAGTGGGGAAAACATGATTAGGGCCTTTTAGAGTCTAGACCAGCATACCAGTGGAGACATTATGATAAAGTCAGTCAGTACACTCTACTGTGCCTCTGAGGTCTTTCTCTTCTTCACAGGCCTTCTCCGCCTTCTACTTCGCTCACAACTACATCACTCTCCTCACCAACCTTTCTGGACCATCTCCAGATCGACTGGGAGATTTGATGGAGGCCAACCGCCTCATCTGCAGCATGAACATCTCTGAGGTACGCTCTGAGACTCGCCCCTAATGCCGAAGATCTTCACAGCAGGCTGGTCGAGGACCGACCTTTCTGATCTGTGCTGTTGAATATTGACTCCCTCACAGATGACTCAGAAGACCAAGCAGCCTGAGAAGTACGTGAAGAACATCTGCGGAGTCTCCAACCTCATGCAGGTCCTCTTGACGCGGGGCTACGGGTTCGATGAGCGCTCCCTCTCCTCCATCTCTTTTCAGAAAACGGTGAGGGGGTAGAAGATAAACCTCGTGTGCTGGGATTAAAGTCCGCTGAAGGCTTGACCCTGTTGTTTTCTTCTTCTGTTGTTCAGGCGGGAGGAGCTTCGGTCGGATGGGCTTTGGGTTTCATGCTGACTCTGAGTAACATGGTCCCAGCAGAGCACCTCAGACTGATGAAGGTTCTACCCCCAGGAAACTGGGCTGGCATTCTCTTCCTCTTCGTCCTGCTCCTCCTCCTCCTGGTATACCTCCTGATCATCTACAGGAAGACAACGGCAAAAGAAGAGGACCTGGTGTGAGAGCCAGTCGCCCAAGTTCAGAGACCTAGAACCTTCAAAATATACAAGAACGGAAACTTTTTGTTGCACTTTGTTTTACAAATGAAATACTGAGGACCCCCACCTCAGGGGCATCTCATTGAAGAAGAAGCACTAAGTGCCTTCTAAGGTGCCCTTCCAGTGGAGAAAACCTGGTGAGGTGCCCTCTAGTGAGGATAGCATTACAAAGTTCCCTCCATGACGCCTTTACGTTACATAAAATGTAATAAATTACCCCTTTGCTGCCATTTCATTCAGAAAACATTACACACTTCCCTCTAGGATGCCTTCCAATAGGAGAAAATATAATGAAGTACCCCCTAGGGTGCCAACCCGTCAGAGAAAACCTAATTAAGCTCTCTCCAGGGTGAACTTCCATAGGAGAAAACATAATTAAGTTCTCTCAATGGTGTCACTCTGGTGGCAAAAACATAAAAATGTGCCCACTATAGTTCCATGATGAAGTAGCGCCCCCTACAGTGGTTTAGCGGTTTATAAACTATAATAAAGTGGACTTCAAGATGCCCATCCATTGGAGAAAACATAAGAAGTTCCCCCTTGAGTGCCAGTCTGGTGAGAAAATATAAAGTGTTCTCTTCAGAGGTCTTCCTCAGTGGTCTTCACCTGATGACCTCCCACTGCTCCTCAGGGACGAGTGAAATTAGAGAATATATATTTTGGCCTTAAGGATAGTTTGTATTCCCAGTCCAAACTGCATACCCATGTTTGACCCCTCTGTCCTCCAGCCTGATTTTAGTCACGACTACATAGAGATAGAGTCCAGGAACAAACAAAGGAAGGATGGAAGGATGGAAGGAACCACTCCTATGTCCTCATCCTTCCCTCAGGCATAAAACACTGTAAACAGTTCCAACATTATTATCTGTCTTGTCTGCAGGTGGAGACTCAGATCATGGTGAATGAATCAAACCACAGAATAAACCATGTTTTTTGTTAACGTTTCAGAGTCGCTGTGTAACACAATACCTACCAACCCACACCCACACCACTCCCTCTCTTTTCTCCTTCATCTCCTTCACACTCATCAAACATACACAGGTAGAAGATTTTCTATCTTTTTTTCACGAAACATCATTTTAATATGGTTATCTGCTCCATAGCGTTTACTCCCAACAGCGTACACTGATGAGCCATAACATTCTAACCACTGACAGGTGGAGTCAGAATTTGTATCTGGTTACCACGGTTTCCTGTCCTAACCTTGATGTTGGAAGTGTGTGGGGGGGGGAAAGACCAGGGTGAGGATCTGAGAGACTGACAAGGACCTCAGGATGGGCAGATGACTGGGTCAGAACATCTCCAGAACTGCAGGTCTTGTTGGTTGTTCCTGGTCTGTAGTGGTTAGAACCTACCAAAATAGTCAAAGATGACTGATGGCCACCCGAGGTGGGTTTAATGTTAAGACTGATCGGTGTATGAGAGGGTGATTACTGTTTTACGGGTTTATAGGGAGGTGTCAAGGGGGAAATGACCTTCAAATGACTCTTTTACGTACATTCTTTCCGACTATGAAAACAGAATTCTCGGCGATTTAGGTTAAAAACAAAGTTTAATTGAGCACAGAACTTTCCACGTGATTGTTAAGCATCCGGCAGAAAACCCAAAGGAGCAACACAGGAACGTTTTGTATGACTATGAAGCGAATGTGGTGGTTTGTCACAGATGAGCTCCTCTGTTGCTTATTTTGACTTTAATATCAGAATTCTCGCTTCTAAATTTTTTTACACGAGACCCAAATTGACGTCTCTAAGAACTTTTTTTGATGGAGCTAAAAAACAATAATAATAAAACTTAAACTCTTATTCGCCCATGTTTCGGACGGACGTTTTAAAAAGGTAGAACACCGGAAGTGTGTAAGAGAGCGAGGTGCGGATAGTGTTGTTTTTTATGTAGCCATAGATTAACTCCTATGTTGCTAATTCTGACGTTAATATCAGAATTCTAACTACTCCATTTTTTACACGAGACCCAAATTGACGTTTCTAAGAACTTTGTTGACGGAGGTAAAAAGGAATAATCACACTTAAACCTGAAACTCTTATTCGCCGGTGTTTCGGACGGACGTTTTAGAAAGGTCGAACACCGGAAGTTGGGTATGACGGCGAGGAGCGGATAGTGTTGATGTTATGTAGCCATTGATTAGCTCCTATGTTGCTATTTCTCTCGTAAGTTTGTTTATTTTACATTTAAATCTGAGGTTGATGATTAAACAGAGTTAAAATGTTCGCGGGGCTTCCGGAGCTCGGAATCTCTAACGGAGAGGACCTTAAAGAGACTCTGACTAACTGCACGGAGCCTCTGATAGCCATCGACCAGTTCCAGGTAAAACTACTCCTCCTAATCATCTCTAATAAATCATCTCAATAATCTAATAATAATAATAATCGGTTTAATCTCCCTTGTTTTCGTAAACCAGGTTTACGAATATCTAGCTCAGCTATAAAAAAAATTAAAATAAAAAAATCTAGTGCTGACGTCATTTTTAAAGCAAACTAAAATTTATATTTTATGGTGATTTTTGAATGCCATCATCATTTACAGAATATATGAAGTTACAAGATTCGAAGCATTTCAACCCTCATTTGATAAAAGGTCTATTATTAAATGCGGATAATTCCTGAGGAATCTTAGCCCATTCCTCACTGTCGTCTGCAGTCCATGAGGGATTCCAACCTTGGTGATGAGCGTTTCTAGAACTTTGTAGAGGCCTTGTAGCTGCTATGATCTTCTTTTTTAAGTGATACAAACCCTTGTTGCACGCTTGAATGATTGTTGGTCATTCCTCATGGACTCATACAGGCTCTGAATGATTCCCGGCTTAACAGTATGCCCCTCCAGGACTTTGTAGAGATTCCTTAGATGTTATGTTAGCTTCTAGCAGTGTTCCTGATGAATCATAGCTCATTCCTCATTCTCACGTGTCACCACTGAATGATTCCAGCCTTAACGGCGAGCATCTCTAGGATGCTTTTTCATTTTTTTCTGCTTGCAACATCAACTTGAGGAAAAAATGTTCCCTTACTGCCTGATACACCCCACAGGTAACCACGGTAACCACATAATATATTGACTCGCTGACAGGTAACCAGATAATCAATGTTATTCTGACTTTCACCTAATATTATGGCTGATGGATGTACATCCCTGCATGCTGTCCATAAACTTACAAGCACTACATTTATCTAACTCCTATTTACAGATTAGAACCAAATAAACAAGAGTCTGTGTGAAGACCTTTTAAAAACATAAGCTAAATGACTGTGTTCCATAATTGCAGATGGAAAATGGCATCCTGCTGCCCACCCTCCAATCAGCTCTGCCTTTCCTCGACCTTCACGGAACTCCTCGGCTGGAGTTCCACCAGTCCGTTTTTGACGAGCTTCGAGAAAAGCTGATGGAGCGAGTGGCGACCATCGCTGAGGGCAAAGAAGAGGACAGGTGGGTTGGGTTCTATCTCCGAGTATTGTTTGCTGAAGGAACCGGCCTCAGTGATGTCGTGCTTCTCGCTCCGTCACAGGTACGGCAAACTGGAGGAGCTGCTGGAGAAGAGCTTTCCCCTCGTCAAGATGCCGTCCATACAGCCGGTGGTCATGCAGGTGCTGAAGCATCTTCCCAAGGCAAGTGTTTTTACCACAACTAAACTAGAGTTTTAACTCTGGAACTTTTGACGATTCTACCCCAAACCAGCGGCGCTTCAGCGCGCCTGATGCATTTACACACCCTGGGTCACCAGATCTCCTGGATCCAGATCAGACTGACCCGATGACATCATCATATGATGCAGCACGTATCTGAAACTTGTGATGATGTCATTTTATGCCCTAGAGAAATGATCTTTCGATTGCTCTTATCCCACAACAGTCTTCTTGCCTGGAATGTTGAATTCTTCCAAGGATTCGTGTTATAAATGTACATTCCAGGTCGCTAGCATGCTGGGGGATTAGCATAAGTAACGTTAACAAACATAATTGTTTCGTATGGGAGAATATTTTAGTTGGTAGTTGTGACATGGTTCTAGAGGGTGAATAAACTGATGAATAGACTGAAGGTCTGATCTTCAGTCTGTTACTGCTAGCCAAATAATAACACAGAATATCTTCAATACCATTGAGTAATACTCAATATACTATACTATACCCAACCCTGGAGTATTTAACATTTTCATCAGTCGACACTCTACTTCCTGAATCATTTCAGCTCAGCGTTTATTCCGTCCAACACAGACCTGGAACAAACAACCGTTTAAACGATCAGTCCCTTCTCTTATTTTGAAAGGGTGTAGAATGAAGGCAGGAAGGCTCTCCTTCACAACTCCCTCAAGGCTTCATCCAATGCTTCCTGCAGGTACCGGAGAAGAAGCTGAAGTTGGTGATGGCTGATAAGGAGCTGTACAAGGTGTGTGCGGTGGAGGTGAAACGGCAGATCTGGCAGGACAACCAGGCTCTGTTTGGGGACGAGGTCTCGCCCCTCCTGAAGCAGTACATCGTGGAGAAGGAGTCGGCTCTGTTCAGCAGCGACCTCTCCATCCTGCACAACTTCTTCAGCCCTTCTCCCAAAGCACGGCGCCAAGGAGAGGTGAGCCGCCGTCGCCAGAGAGGTCCGAGAAAAAGTTAACGGCTCAGTGACACACAAGCATCTCCGCTGTTGTAGGTGGTCCTGAAGCTGACCCAGATGATTGGAAAGAACGTGAAGCTGTACGACATGGTGCTGCAGTTCTTAAGAACCCTCTTCCTGCGGACGCGCAACGTCCACTACTGCACGCTGCGAGCGGAGCTGCTGATGTCGCTGCACGACCTGGACATCAGCGAGATCTGCTCCGTTGACCCCTGCCACAAGGTGAGGACTCGCACGGCGCCGGTGACTCGGCAGAAATGCCGCCCTGTCGCTTTGTGTTCCGTGACTCACGTGTTCTTCTGCATCTCCGTCGTGTGATGTCACAGTTCACCTGGTGTTTAGACGCCTGCATCCGTGAGAAGTTTGTGGACGGCAAACGGGCCAGAGAGCTGCAGGGCTTCCTGGATGGAGTGAAGAAGGGACAAGAGCAGGTCCTCGGGTGAGAGACGGAGGAGAAGCGTGTCAACAGAGCTGGTTCTGGATCTGTAATGAATGAATGAATCAGAGAGTTCTTGTCCTTGTCCAGGGACCTGTCCATGATCCTGTGTGACCCGTTTGCCTGTAACACCCTGGTTCTGAGCATCATGAGGAACCTGCAGGAGCTGCTGAGTCAGGACGCCTTACCCAGGGTGAGCGGGGATGTAGTTAAACAGCAGCACTCGTCAGCCATAACATTATAACCACAGACAGTGGAGGTCAGACTAAGATGGATTATCTGGTTACCGTGGTGACCCGACTGTGGGTGGACTTTATTAGACAGCATGAAAAATTCTTCTGAAGTTGAAGTTGGAAGCAGGAGTAATGGATAAGAGGGTGGATCTTAGACTATCACGCTGGAGAGTTTTCTACCTAGAGCTTGAGGGCGGGGCTCAGTCCTTGTGTGTGTGTGTGTGTGTGTGTGTGAGCAGGACAGTCCGGACCTGATGCTGCTGCTCAGGATGCTGTCTCTGGGTCAGGGGGCGTGGGATATGATTGACAGCCAGGTCTTTAAAGAGCCTCGTTTGGTGAGTAGTGTGCCCAGATCCAGACAGCGTTACAGGATACTCTGCTCGGCGGTTTGAATTCTCTTCCTGTGTTACTTTCTCAGGATCTGGAGGTGGTGACGCGCTTCCTGCCCGCCATGATGTCAGTGGTGGTCGATGATCACACCTTCACTGTGGAGCAGAAGCTGCCCAGTGAGGAGAAGGGTTTGCTGTCGTACCCCACCGCGCTGCCCGACGCCTTCAACAGGTGGACGATCAACAGGCTCCTCCTCCTTCTGTTCTTTAAGCTGCTCCTGGTTAAGCAGATTTCTCCTCTTTTGTTTTCCCTCTGGCCTCTCTCCCACCTCCATGTCCAATCTCACCACCGCCATCTCTCCTCTCTTTGGCCTTCCTACTCTCTCTTACCTGGCAGCTTCATCCTCATCCTCATCCTCCCGACATGCATCTCTCCTCTGTGTGCGTCTCAATCTCACCTGTCTGTCCAACATGAGACATCCCCCTGATGTGCTCCTTCCAGATCCCGCCCACATTTGTCACAAACCTCAGCATCTTAAGCTCCACCCCCTCTGACACGATGGGATCTGATCCTAGAGCAGACCGCTGACTTCAAAGAGATAGTTAGATTGAGTCTGGGTTACCTTTAACTTTACCTTCTGTGAACCACGTTTGATATTGTTTAACTCGAGGACCTGATGACTTCTTCTTCACTTCAACATTCTTTAATAACGTTTATTTTTAAACACTCAACTTTATAATTCTGCCTCTCCTGTTCAAACGTGTCCACCGTCAGCAAAGACCAGGGCGTCGGTCAGACGGACCCTGACCTCTGGTTGACCCCCCGTCCGTCAGTCTGCTGGTGTTGATGACGTGTTGTGTTCGGGTCCCTCAGGTACCTGCAGGAGAACAGAGTGGCCTGTGAAATGGGTCTCTACTACGTCCTCCACATCGCCAAACTGAGGAACAAGAACGCCTTACAGAGGCTCCTCCCTGCTCTGGGTGAGGGTCCCTCCTCCTCTGGATCCAGTCCAAGGTACCAGATCTTACTGTCCCACTAAGAGTTGATCTCTGCTGCTCCTCCACAGTGGAGACCTACAATGACATGGCCTTTGGGGACATCTTCCTGCACCTGCTGACGGGACACCTCACCCTGCTCTCTGATGAGTTTGGATCAGAAGACTTTTGTTCCGTGGTCTTTGACGGCTTCCTCCTGACCTCTTTCTCCAGGTGGGTTAGCTCTTTGATCCTAACGGGACATTTTGGTCCATCAGCAGCATGAGACACACGGCGAGGGTACTCAACCCTCTGACGTCGTCTTCTCTGAATGTTTCCCAGTAAAGAGAACGTCCACAGACACACCCTCCGGATCTTGCTGCATCTCCACCACAAGGTTCTGCCGTCGTACATGGAGACCCTGATGAAAACGCTGGAACCTCCCAAACAGGTCGGCTTCATTTTAAGCGTAAAATATATTTATTAAATAAAGTCCTCACTTCCTGTCCATTTATTGCATACATATGAGGAGCAGCTACATGTTCTAATGAGCCATAACATTGTGACCACCGACAGATGAAGGGATTAACATTGATTATCTATTTACCAGTTATTATCATCTTATTTCACTTCTACTTTTATCATTATTCTTATTATTGTATTTATACATTCTACAGTGATGCATCTTACTTGGTCTGTACAGTTTGTGTTTTTCTTTTCTGTGTGTTTTTAACCAAAGGGTGTTTTTTCAGTTTGTTTTTTTCCTATAGCAGCTCTATGTGTTAGTTGATGGGATATATTACCTGGTTACCATGGTTACCTGTCAGTGGGTGGGATATATTACCTGGTTACCATGGTTACCTGTCAGTGGGTGGGATATATTACCATGGTTACCTGTCAGTCGGTGGGATATATTACCTGGTTACCATGGTTACCTGTCAGTGGGTGGGATATATTACCTGGTTACCATGGTTACCTGTCAGTGGGTGGGATATATTACCTGGTT
>VRLP01006047.1:0-31543 GCA_009660295.1 Lophius piscatorius | reverse complement strand
CAAAAGGTTTGCCGGTGACCAACAATAAAAGGTATACTTGTCGGTTAATAGTATTGCAGGCTGTAGAACTCTGATGGAAAAGCGGCGAACAGACAACGCCAGCGTCCTCTCCCTTCAGCGATCCAGATGCATTAATGATCATTTCTATGTAGATTTATTTTACTGTCTGAATAATGCACTCTTTAAATAACAGGACAAAAAACTACATCATTGACTTCATGTGAAAATAAATGGTGCATCTGCTTCAAGATATCAATTTACTAAAAATGTGCCCGACCACATCTGAATTTAAGACCAACCTGTCAATGGTTGCACTTGTTGGCACAAACAAATAAAGCTTGAAATGTAATATTTTGTTGCCCAAAAACAAATTAAGATGTACATGAAAGATTAAAAGTAAAGGGTTTTTCGGTGTTTACCATAGTAAAAGTAAATCACTTTCTCAATCTGATGTTTCAGTTATATTTTATTTTTTTTAATTCTCCTTAGATGTGACCTTTCCACATGCCCAACTTCATCCTCACGACTGACAATAGCAGAGGAGTCTGCAGAAAATATATTAACCTACACAATGCAGAAAAGGTTATCCAATCTGTTATCTGAAGTATTACAACCTCACATTATTTATTAAATATGTTATTTGTGTTTTTGTAAATGGTCTTACACAAAGGTGATTCTGGAATGAAAAGGAATCTTGAAACGGCTGTAAAGATGTAAAATCAAATGATGCATATTTTTTTATTTTCCGTCCGTCCCAAAAGCCAGTTGTACACGGTAATAATTACTCATGTAGATTGTTTGCCTGACACAGTTAATTTAATCCTTTATTGGTGAAAAAAATCACCTAAGCTTTGAGAGAGTGGTTGATAAATCAAATGAAATCAAACTTAATTGTCATTTTGCTGTACATACAATGGTAATGGAAGCAGAATAAAATACCGTTTCCCTGGGAACGCACTTAACAATTTACAAGACACACATCCAGATATAGTATGGTTGGAACCTAAAGATCCACTGATTCTGAGTAGCATCTAGTGGAGTGGCTGAAGAGCGTAACCACCCACCTCAACTTACCCTCCTCTACTCTGTTCAAACGAGGGTCGGGGGAGAAGTCATCAGTGTACGACATATGCTAATGTGCACTCAAAAGCAATGTGCTGGATTTTCTTAATCTTAAACAATTTTAGTAACAAATTTACCTTCAACCGAGATAATTGTATCAGGCAATGACAACATGCACATATAAATACATTTGATTGTACTGATGTCAGTGAAATGAGGGCTTGTCTTTGATCTTCAGTTCATGTTGCTTGTTCGTAAACTACTATTCTATTTTCTCCTTAACCATCTGGTGTGTTGATCTTTTTTCTCTTCAGGCAAGAATCCAAACACGTGGAGACACCGCTATTGGGTCTGGACAGTATTACCTCGCTGTTTCTTCATTCCATTTGGGGATTTGTTGGTTCGATTCCCTGCCCTTGGAGGCTTTGTGTCCAGGTGTCCTTGCAAAGATATTGAACCAGTATCTGCCCCCATCGGCTGATTGATCGGTCAGCAGTTATCAGAGGAACTCTGCGATCTCTGTATGAATGTGTAACCTTTGCCTCTATTGTGTGTTGCACAAAGGACCTGATTGGTGTGTCAGACGAGAGAGGAATTGCATTTGCTGCTGTAACCTGTCGGAGTTTTGAACTTTCTCCAGGTTTATTCAATTTTACTTGTAATACCAAACTAAACTGACCTCAAATCAGAATGACACAAACGGAGTAACAAATAATACATTAAAAATAGAAATTACTGGAGAGAACTGCTCTTAGCCAAACGCTGAACTTAATTATACTAGTTGTGCCACCTTTAAATGTAAATAAGTTATAACAAGGGATCGGTCTCTGAAATCAATCTAGTAGAATTTTGGCCCACTCTTCTTCGTTTCTTTACTGCCATCGCAGAATCACTTGTTAGGACCTGCATTTTCTTTACCCGTTCTCCTCCTTTATCCTCTCTCTTGTGTCCGTCTCGCCACGTGTTGTTTGTTTACAACATGGATGGGCTGGGCACAGTGACCTAGTTTCTGCTTCACGCTGACACTCCTGCTCTCCTGATTACCATCAGACCACATCATCTTCAATCAGCTGCAGCCTAGGACACCGGCCCTTCATTCAAGACCTCGCCAGAGTGTTCCGTTACTTATCCTGGTAACTATGTAAAAGCTTTGACCAAAGTTTGGCTCTGTGCCTGTTTTTTGTTTTCTGTGTTTGAATGCTGTTTTCTTTCAGCATCAGTCTCACCTCCTCATCCGTTTACACGCCACTCCGCCTTCTTGCCGACCTCCAAGTCAAGTAATCAACCCAGCGGATTCTCCTCTGGACTTGGACTAACCTCCCATCATGCCGACCTCACAAATTGCAGCTGTGTCTGTATCGAAAATTCTTTCATTTATTAAACCTTTTAAAAACTTTTTCCTCGCCTCCTGTCTGTGTTCGTCTTTTCTTGTGTTCAGCCAGCTTAGTCAGTAACGTCTCTTTGGGGTTATCGTCCGGATGTTGACTAAGCCACTCCAAAATTCAGCGATGCACTTGCTCTTCTGCTGGGGATCATCGCTCTGCTGTATGACCCAGTTGCACTTCAGCTTCAACTCACAGACTGATGAACTGACATTCTCACCCAGAGTATTATTGTAGAGAGCTGAATGTTCAATGTTCTCTAAGTTTATGCTGAGTCGTCCTTTTTCTGAAGTCCTTTTTCCTGATTTCCACAAAATCACAATGTCACTGTGTTGCCGATCAAATCAGACGAGCCTGAATATTTTTCTCGGTTAAAATGACACTTTCCTCACTAGTTTACTACGGATAACTAGTGAGGAAAGTTTTCCGGGGAAACTTTTAGAATACAGAAGTCATGAACTCTGACCTTTAATGAGATGACAGAATCCTGCTATCCCAGTGTTTTCTTTGGATCTTTTTGTGACTTCCTGAATTAGCTTTCAAAGTCCCCTTGGAGGAACTTTCAAAGGTCGGCCACTATTGGGAAGGTTCACTTTCGTTCCAAGTCTCACTGTGATTTTAGAAAGCCTTAAAAATAGATTTATAACCCTTCCCAGACTGATGTCAATCACCTTCTTCCTCATTTCCTCTGAGTGTGAAAATGAACAAATAAAGCTGTAACGAGCTCAGCTTTAGAGTTCGTGAGGCGGAGACTAATACATATATTTCCTCTCGAGCATGTGGTGAGGAAGTTTTCAGTTTAAAATTGGTTCTTATGGTAATATTCCTGAGTGAAGTGCAACTTAGAGGAAACTGGAAACACTTGCACGGCTGACAGGAAACACAGCAAGTGGTCCTGGTTCACACATGTCGGACTGACCAATCAGAGGGCTTTATTAGGAAGGTTGCTGTGGACGGGGGCTTGGTTATAAGCTCATAGGCAACAGAAATGGGAATGGCTCTGGATGGGAGACCTAATTTTTCTCGGGTGTTTTATGATGTGCTGATTGCTCTCTCCCTCCTTTATTTGCAATCCTGTGCTCGACTTGATGTCGACTTGACCACCGTCTCCCACGCTTCTGTCCCATCAAATACACTTGACTAGATAAGAGCGAATGCAGTAATATGCTGCAAGTGTTTGTATGTGTGATGGATTCAGTGAGGCATGAGGCTCAAAACATACGGCATTGAAGGGTCCTTTCAGATTAGTAACACATATATAATACCTCGCATATAAAGAAAATATCAATTACAGTGAATACAGTAAATGATCTGATTCCTGAATTTCTCTGATTCCCCCATTGATTCCAATAGTGTGCATATATGAGGTTATCCTCATTAAAGCACAAAAATATTTGCTGTCATGCAGACAGGAACTAAAGAAAGAAATGTTCTGTCATGGACTCTTCAGCACAGAAAGGGTCACGCATACTCCAAGTTCATTCTGTAAAACTGTTTGAGGTAAGCACCTATCCTCCTCATAAATTCTGAGTCGCCAGTAGAGGAGCAATGAGTGCAGTCAATTTGAAATTAGATCATTTTGCAGATGGGTGGCAGCTGAATGGAAATGGCAAAGAATAATGTGATGTCAGAGCCTATCAACCATGCAGGAACATCTGACTTTAGCCTAGGTTTTTTCTTGCCCAGTGGTAAAATCACTTTCTGCTGTCCGTGAGATAGCAAGCATCGAGCGCGGTTACCATTAACGTCATCATTCAAACACCAATGGAACAGCCATTGGGGCAACTTGGGGTTCAGTAACTTGCCCAGGACACTTCAACGTTTGGACTGCAGTGGCCATGGATCGAACCGCCGACCTTCAGATAAATGTTCAACCGCTGTACTTACTGAGCCACCGTCACCCTTATATGTGATGTCACCATGATGTTGGTTCACTATGAAGACAGATCTGGATGTACTTTTATCTACGTCCTCTCCACATACTGAGACCCAATACATACTTCCTCATGTATGTTTGATAATCTCTAGGATAAACGATACAGGTCTGAATGCAATTGTGCAAAGTGGTAGAACAGCAAAAGTTTCCCATATCTGTGTCATTTTTATTTTCATTTACATTACATTACAAATATTATAAATGTAAATGTTCTTGCTGACTAAGAAACAACCTACAAAGGTTAATAGATTGTTAATCTATCTTTTGAAAAAATATCTTCAAAAATGTGCAAATCTTATCAAACTCTGCACATCCTTTCATTTAAACAGTTTAATGGCCGTGCAAAGCGTCTCTGCTTTTTGTTGATTTGTTGCACAATGCTCCAGACTAGTGGTTTAAAAAAAGCTCTGCAGTTTTATAATTTTAACCCTTGTGTTAAATGTTTCTCTGTTGAACAGATTTTCATTGACTGCACACTGTACACCCTATTTACTATACACCTATTATGCACATATACATAACCTGGCAGATACATTTTAACTCTTCTTTTCTGCCTGCCTTTTTCTCTCCATCACAAAAGACAAAGAGGTAAGTTTTGTCTTTAGTGATGAGTTAGTTTACGGTTCCCAGCTGGGAGGGCCTTCAATCATGGATGTTCTGCCCATGCTTTTGTAGGGCCTTTCTGATTGCTCCTGTTCATCCAGCCATCAAAAACATGAATAGATCAACCCATTCTCCTTCTGCCTTGCACAAAGCACTGGCTTAGATCTGGAGTATAAACCCCGGTGGCACTGCTCATTGCTCCTGGGGTATCGGTTAAATGCACTAAAAGGCACATCGAGTTTGAATGTAAAGCGAAAATAAAGCTTATTTTTCTACCTTATATCCAGTGACTCCTTGAATATAAAGTTGATACAGAGAAAAGCAAAATATGTAAGTCGAAAGTTGCAGATTATTGGATAATGTTCTTCCTTCACTGGTAACCCAGTCCACGTCGATGGATGTGGCATGTGAGTGGAATGGTGATGCACAGACAGACAAACTGTAAGAAAAGAAGACAAGAAAATATAGTGCAACATAAAAAAACTCGTAACAACGAAGGCAAACATACTGTACATCGTTCTGGCTTTAATCATCAGATATGTAAGTATAAGTCATGTAAGCTGCATTTCAGAGAACATTAGTCACTGTTTAAAAAATGTGATGTAATCGTTAAGCTGCTGGTTTAATGGGCATCTAATCCCATTGTGTCATATGATATAGTCCAAATTTACACGATATGAACCGCTTCAAGGAGATCTAACTTGTATTTGTAATATTTTACTAGGACTATTCATACTTCACTCACTAGGGGAGCTTTCTTCGCAAAAAAACAAACAAAAACTAAACCGTTCGCCGACACTATGTCCATATGTCTGATTTTGTCCAAATTGGCTCATATGAATGAAGGATATCTGTTTAGAGCCATTATTTCATTATTATAGATCATATCTTACTCATTTGTTTTTCTATGGAAAAAACTTCCCAACAATAGGTTTAACTGTGTCTTAATTTAGCTGATATAAATTGACACAAGAAAATCTGTCTTGCTTTATTACTGAGTTCATAAAAAAATAGTGACCTGTATTTATCACTTAATTATCATAAGTTCATCATGGAGTCACTATGGGATCTTATTTCATATTACTGACTTCATAGAAATACTTAAGTTTAGTCAATACGGACTGTTTATTATTATAGTTGATTATTAATGATGCACGTTGAATTTGCAAGAGTTCAATCAAGGGATTGACTTGTACAATGCAAGGGTTGGGGGCTTTTGGGCTATAAAGCCTTGCAATCAGGGATAGCAGCATAGGCCTAGTGGTTTATAGGTGTTCATAGATTTGAATATGAGTAACACTGGTGTAAAATGCCGATGAAGGAAAATACCCATGGGCAGCTGAGTCAGTCAAGTTCAATAAATAGTTGTCTCACTCTTGTGGTATTTAACATTGATCTAAATCTCATGTCAGTGATTACACTGTGAATAACCTTCTGAAAAACATTTTGGAACAGCTACTTGAACAGATGCTGAAGGTGGAGAAAATCCTAGGACTGATTTTTTCCGCCGTTACATTTTGTTGTTGACAAAATCAGCTTCTTGTTTGACTCATGCCCGACCCTTCAGGAGACTCACAGTCACTTCCCCAGTAGGTCTTTTTCTTGGTTTGACTTAAGTATGACAAAAGCTACCAAAGGAATATTTCTTTTCTGGAATAAGGACCCAGAATGTGTCCACCTAGTGGCCCATGTCTGGTTTCTGGTATTATATTAACTTCCCTCCTTATACTGGTTCCCTGGACCTGCCAGTCCTCAATACTGGTTCTGGTTGCATACAATGTTAATGTCATGAACAAAATCAGTACTGTAAATTGTCTATCAATGCCTTTTCTTTTCATGACAAAGACCAAATGTTGACAAGGCAGTTTCAATGTAAATAAACACTAAAATGCAATATTGTCGACGAAATTTCATCCACAAAAAGTAAAGATTAAATATTAAACAGTCTTTTTTTTTGACAACTGTCAGCCCAGATATTGTGTTTACTGGATGGCGAATAATGCAGTTCCGTTTCCTGGACTGAGCCGGCTGAGGTGAGATCCCTACCCCCTAGGACTGGGTGCACACCTGACCTTTCTGAACTGCTTCTTCGGGGATATGGAGCGTGAGCAGAAGGCATTTATAAATGAGGCATCTGATCTCCATGCACTATCGCTGGTCCGCAGCTAAACTCCAGTCCTGCTCTCCAGGCACGATTCTTTGCTCCATCCTTTGCACTCCTGTCCTGATCTTCAGGCTTGTTGCTGGCCTCCCAGTGTGATCCTGACTATGGTGACAGCTATCGGTTCATTATTACACATTAACTACATCTGCATAGCCCATTTCCAGGCCTTTCCTCCGGTTTTCGGCTCTGCCTTCAAGTCAACCATCTCATCACCAGTCATCACCTCCATTCCAGACTGGCACTTTTCTGCTTGGCTGTCCAGTTGTCTACCTGTCGGCATTAAGCTTATTGTCCTGCAATAACCGCCACCTCCAATCCTCCTTCCCCTTGGATCACCTTAAAACATTGTTTAAACTCATTGTGTCTCTGTTGTTTGTCAATTTACAGTCAATAGCATGTCCAGTGTCAAGATAACACCTGCTAGGTCTTAATTTATTGTGATTTTCTAAATGCAGCATGTTTGAAAGTGTGATTTATCCTGAACATACTGTACCTGTATGATAAACATTGTGACAACACCTGCGCCTGTGCTGATATAGTTTTTGCCAAACCAGCTCCGTAGTTTCAAAAGACAACCCTGAAAGACAACATTTGTATTTCTTAACATTCTGAACACTGAATCTGAATATTGTGTTCAATCTATTGAATCTATTGATTGAGTGATAAAACAGGAGTAAGTAACCTCTTGCCAGTTTGAAGGGAGATGGATGTCACATGGGTCCATGCTACAACAGGAGACTGGGACATTATCCTTCCAGTCTGAGATGCCATGAACTCCACAGCACCTAAACTGTACAAAAATAAAAAGAGGGAAAAATCAAACAACCCCTCCAACTTAACCACAGATCATTTTTTCATTGTGAGCTTTCCTGTCCTGTCTAGGTTCAGATATTTGACCTGTTTGTCACCTCAGTTGAATATTGTTTGTAACGCATTGTACCGGGTGGCTCGCAGAGTAACAATAGTCCAATCAGGTCCTCAAACTCTCCGCCCATTCTGCACATCACCTGTTGCTCTTAGGTAGGCACTACCGGTTGATCAAACCCACACTTCCAGATTCAATACGAGTTTCTTTCTATAACCTATAACATCATTAAACACCAACAAAAAAATCACCTGGGTGCAAAATCCCTTCTGTCAAATGCTGGCTTCTAGATTTAGTACAAACTGTCTTTGAGTGAAATAGGCTTTTAAGTGCGACAGGCTCAAGACAAGAGCTAGAAAACTAAGTGCTTGTTTTTCTTCTTTTTTTTTTTAAATTTATGTCCAATTTTCTGTTTTCAATACCCCAATCTGGAAGAACATTCCTACATCCATTGTATTCCAGACTATGACAATATTCTTCTAATGCCTTATGTTTTATGTTTATCTGTCAAATCATCAAATAGTAGTCTGGAATTTGGGGTTCATCGTAAGCTTCTCGAAGCGTTGATCTATTTCCCAGTCTCTTTCTTTATTTCTACCTTTGACTGTACAAACTGTCAAACAATGCATTGGAAAAGTGTCATGCTAATAATTTACGATTCAAATTGGCTCGAGTTTGGATGTTCTTTCAGTGTTTAAGATTAAGGACTATTTCCAGGTCCTACAGCTTCCACCCACATTACAAAAGCATGCAGGGGGCTGTTAGGTGAAATTGTGACTCTAATGTTACCTGTAGGTAAGAATGAGAGTGTGGATGCTTTTTAGTCTCTATGTGTCACCCCTGTGATGAACTGGCAATTTGTCCAGGGTAAACCCCGCCTCTTGTTAAATGTCAGGTGGGATAGGATCCAGCCCCCCATGACCCTGACCAGGATAACCAGTTACAGACAATGAATCACTTAATTAATGAATATAGTAGAGAACTTCAAATAATCTCTGCGATAGACAATGGACGCTGTGGACACATCACATGTGAGTCAGTACATGTTGGCATCTCTTTTTTTAAATACATTTAAGCACACTGGATGACAGAAATGATTCTTCTACACACAGTATAAGTGTGCAGCTTATCAGAAGTCAAACTAATGCAAGATATGAAAATAGTGATACATAGAACATCAAACAAAGATAAAGCGTTTGAGTTTGATCCACGTTAATGATTTAGAGTAGTGGTTGGTTTACCAGATAGTGGACAGCATCAAAGTCATCTTTAAGGGTCTTGTTGCCTCCTGGACTGGACAGTCTGTAGATCTCCAAACTTCTCATTAGGTCCTTCTCAAAGTATGTGTCAATCTGCACAACAGACCAATAATTAAATAACAATGTTCCACACAGTCCTGCCAAGGTGGAGAAAGCGATTTTGTAAATTGATTTTTGAATTTTTATTCCCAGTCTTGAAATACTTCATTTTGAATTGGTGGCTTCGTCTGAGCCATAATTAGTTTATTATTATTATTAAGTCAACATTTTGAAGCTCATGACCATTAGTTTCATGGAATTATCTGCAAGTAGAACCATCAGCGGCGGTATTGAGATACAAGTTTAACAACAAGTTGAATGTCTGAGTTGGTCCTCCACCTGCCGTTAGCTGCTGACAATAATACTGTATACTTTATTGATCATATACAACATAGTGAAATGATTTCTCTGCCTCTGACCCTAGCGCCCAGGGAGTTCATATATCTTGATCCTTATTCATTTGAAAAAGATCTGAATGTGGGGATGTTACCAAGGCTGTCCTATTGATCACATGAAGAGAAAAAAAACACGAAAGAAAACATAAGCTACATATTGACCTACCTCTCTGCTGTAGACCAGAAACACACAGGCCATGGCCAGCACCACCAGCATCAGGATGAACAACAGGATGAAAAACTGTAATCAGAAGATTTGAAGACTACGTAATTTATTTTGTGTGTGTGTGTGTGTGTGTGTGTGTGAGTGTGTATGTGTATGTGTGTGTGTGTGTGTGTGTGTGCGTGTGCGTGTGCGTGTGTGTGTGTGTCTTTAATTTCAAATCTGAGGTCATGGTTGTCTGGTGGACTTCGTTTTGGGGGTGAGTTGCTGCCAGAAGCGAAGGAGTTGAAGTATCCTGGTGTCTTGTTCTCGAGTGATAGGAAAATAGACCAGGAGATTGACAGGCTACTCGGTGCAGCATCAGCTGTAAGAAGGTGTTGTATCGGTCTGTTGTGGTGAAGAAAGAGCTGAGTCCTAAGGCAAAGCTCTTCATTTACCGATCCAGTGACCGAAAAGATTAAGGTCAAGGTTAGAAGCGGCTGACATGAACTTCCTTCGTATCGTGGCTGGGCTCAGCCTCAGAGATAAGGTGAGGAGCACCGCCATCTGGAGGGAGCTCGAAGCAGAGCTGCTGAGGGGTTTCGAACATCTGATTAGGCGGCCTACCTTTGGAGGATTTTCAGGCACGTCCAACTGGGAGGAGACTGTAGACCTCCCAGAGACTCCCAGAACTAGTTGGAGGAACTATACTGGAATATCTCATCTGGCCAGGGAATGCCTCAGGATCCCCCGGGATGAGCTGGAGAGTGTTGCTGAGGAGAGGGACGCCTGAAATGCGCTTATTAGCCTGATGCAACCGCGACTCGACCAGCAGAAAAAAAATGGATGGACGGACGGACGGACGGAAGGGAAGAAAGAAATAGTGATTTCTCATTTTATCCAAAATCTCACAGCCACGCTAAAGATCACACAAGCTGGGAGAAAGGGTGTGTGTGTATGTTTGTCTGTGTCATGTCATAATGACATTGATGATTATAAATTCAATAAATGTCTATACTGCTGGTGCTTACCCGTTCAAAACAAAACTTTAACATTAACTGACAACAATAATACGATGAGTCTTCACCACTTCACTGGGGAACATTTTGCTTTATTTTTATATTCATCACATACTTGTATCCTTGAATTGCCAAATAGTACTTGTTGTAGTTTCGGGGTATAGTATAATGGATGAACATCATATTTAACTTAGATTCCTATTCTAAATTAATCTCTCACACCCAGATTTACCCAGAATGTCAAGGAAATTTGGCACCAATTGATCTGACATTAATGTTTTTTTTGTGGCTCTTTTAAACGTACAGACCCTTACTAATAGCAGATAAAAGTTATTAGTTTTTTCAATATATAAATAACATCAAAAATGACATTCACTTTATAGTGCCGTCTCATAAGATATTCAGATTTCCCATTTTCACTTTGTAAAGTCATGTCATGTTTCATACTCACAGTGATCAGCATGCAGCGGTTCTCCCTCATGCTTCCTAACACTCCCAAGTAACACACACAGGTAACGATGGTCCCCGTGACCACCAGGGTGTTGGCGGGGTAGATGGGCGAGAAGGTGTTGATCAAAGACGCGAACTTGGAGTGCATCATCTGGAACTCCCCAAATGCTATAACAAATGCACCACACAACTCCAACACAGAGTAGAGACAAAAGAAAAACCTCAAGTCATTATTCTGGATGTCTGAGTTCAATTTTATAGCAGGTATTCATTTGCGAAACTATTTTTCAAAATTGACAAAATAATCATATTGTTTATAGAGAGAAACCTTGAAAGAAATGTTTGATTTTCTTAAAAAACAAAAAAACTTTATCGATCTTACATGGTTAAAGCTTATTTAGGTTTATTATTCTGATACTGCTGTTATTGTTAAAGGTGTGATGTGTGAAACTTAAACTTAACATAATATTATAAATTATGTTTTTGTTCGTATCACACTAGCTGAATATAAGAGTTTTTTTTTAACTTTGCTTAGAAAAAGGGTCAGTCACGAATTATTACAATTTATTGTTATTTTATTTACTCATTACAAATTATTCTTGGGAATAGAACATTTTTGAATTACAGATAAATTCATAATTGATCAGGGTAATTCATTCTTATGTCTCGCTCTTTATCAGCAGTTTTTTTTATTCACAGCCATCAACACATTACATCTAAAATCATTCTGTTTTAAAATGAACACGGTCAACAAAAGGGACTTTTAATATAAATATATTATATATTACATTTTATATTAATTTAAATAAATTGCTGGACTGATTTATCCGTATCTTTCTTCTGCCATAGTAAAAGAGTAAAAGTAGACTGCTGCTCCTCGTATCTATTGCTGAAGCCGGGAGCAGCTTTATCTCAGAAAACTGTAAGTTGCAGAGAAAGTCACCACGTGAAT
Source organism: Lophius piscatorius (assembly GCA_009660295.1). Lineage (NCBI taxonomy): Eukaryota > Metazoa > Chordata > Actinopteri > Lophiiformes > Lophiidae > Lophius > Lophius piscatorius. The sequence continues at coordinate 19,275 of VRLP01006047.1, read as the reverse complement.
TTCACATTAAATGTAAGCAACATCATGTTTTCTTGTTTTTGACGCAACAGCGGCGACACATGTTGAATGGCTGGAGGAGGTGAACATACTGTCCAGTTAATTAAAAATGTGCTTTCTGTTTATTAATGCAAACATTTGACTTACTTATTACTTACTTACTTACTTACTTACTTATATGTTTATTTATTTATTTTTTCTCATCCATATCGTCTTCCAGGCTGCAAAGCATCTGTTATAAGAATTGGGCCAAAGTTTATTGGAATGACTGGAAAATTGCTGATAACTGACAACAGAGGAGCAGGGAGGAAAACTTGTGCTGGCGGGCTTGACTGAAGCACCGGCTATCGCGGTGCATTCTGGGATTTGTAGTTCTATCTATGGTGTTTACGCTGTATACCAGTGGGCCAGTTATTATAGAAATTAGATATTCTCTCACGGGCCAGATATAGTTGTTCCGCGGGCCGGATGTGGCCCGAGTGCCTTGCGTTTGACATTTCTCACTTGGACAAACCAAACACTTTTTGGTTGACAGTTGAGAAAGGTCAGTCACAAGAAAAGTTTGAAAAAAAAAAAATGATGCATCTCCCTAGAAATTCCAAGATTAATTCCAATCAAAACTTTATTTTAAAAAATGAAGAAGTTCATCATAGCCTTCAGCAATCATGTAATACCAATACATATAATGTGCATTTGGTTATTATATTTGGCGGATGATTATTTCCGTTGATAGACGTTTTTACCCCCCTTTAGGCAGTAATATCACAAAAGTGCTGCTTCTGTTGGAGTAGAATCAGCATCCAGTGAGATGTCTTGCATAGTGTATGTCTTGAGCAACATGTTCTTAAAAAGTAAATGAATTTGGAATGAAAACGTTCATCTTAACTGTTACATGGCAGCTGATCTCATCGGCTGATCAGGGGATAAGGAACTCCCGGGATTCACACAATTCTCGATTTGAGAATATTTTTGGTTGATTCCTTTCCTTTCTAAGTTAACTGCAAACCACTACTAATGGCTTGAAAGATTTCTAGTTGTGACCCCCACATGTAATACATTCGCTGCCGTATAAGAGAGGGAGCCAAGGACCCTTCATGACGCCTCCACTCCTCAGATGTGTAGAATATAGGTTCTCCAGGCCCACCTGGAGAAGGCTGTGTAGAAGGGGCTTTAGTTCTTCAGGTGTCTACTTATCACAGCTGAAGTGCATCATTACACACTCAACTGATTCAGACTGTAGTTTCATTACAATACTCCAGTGTACTTTCAATGATTTAAGCTTCACTGCACGTCTGCCATTGAATCCTTTTATCTTTCAAAACGAGCCAAACATCTCTCATGAGAAAATAGTTGGAACTAGAACCGACAGCCGCCGAGTCATTTATGGTACAGCGAGATTCAAACAAAGCACACACAGAGTGGACACATCCGCAGGAAGTTGTTTACAGAAAGTAAAAAATTTGATTAGGTCGTGGTTGAACTGATTTTAATAAGTTTGTTGTTAGCCCAGAGATTCGGTGGACTGTTGCACAAGATTGTTCTGGCAAATCCAGCGTCCTCGCACTGTAAAAAAAACAGTTTTGTCTGATGTTTAGACACCCACTCATAATAGGAGGTACTCACAGCCAATGGGAAATACAGGTACTTAAAATCAGATACGCCAGAGTTCAGTCCTGGGAACACCGTCTCATTTCAATCATTGAGACGGGGACTCAGTTGGTAGAGCGGTGGTCCACTTATCTGAAGGCCCCGGTAGTCCACAAGTCGAGGTATCTTTTAGCAAGATTCTGAGCCCAATGGCAGTTCCATAAGTGTTTGAATGATGGTGTGAATGTTTACCGCTCCCGATGAGCTCTATCATCACTGTATGAATGTTTGTGTGAATGGATGAATGCTTGCTCGTGTTGTAAACGCTTTGAGTGGTGGAGCAGACTAGAAATACGCTTCATAAGTACGGTCCATTTACCGGTATATCCTGTTAAGATATACTGTACAGTATTAAAGTAGATTATTATTTATTTTGTAGATTGTAAAATTATAATCAAAGGCCAACCCTGAGTCAGAACAGTTGTTTCTCATGAATCCTGTGTAAAATGAACTGCGTTTTTTTTCTGCTGCTGCTATTTTGAAGAACACTTTGTCAATTTCAACCCTGCGATTTATTTGCACATAACTGCATATTTGTCTTTTAGCCAAACAGATATATTTTATTCACTTAAGAGAAATAAACACTAATTGTTCCTTCAAAAAACAGCAGCAGTAGATCAAAAGAGAATCAAGTTCATGACTCAGTCAGACAACCAATGCTTGGTTTGACAGGGAGTGATGGCGGCAGTATACCCCGGTGTGGAACGACCTACCCAGCACAGAAAGTGAAGAGCTGTCACCATGCTTTTCAGGCAGTTTGCACAGGAGCGATCCATCATTTTGGATGGTCTTCGTTTGTAAGATCTATAAGAGGAGACAAGTTGGTCCGATACAGCAACATACAGAAGAGGTAAGAATAAATTATAGTTTTGCTGTTTTCTTTTAGGAGTCCAGAGGGGAAAAGTAAATGAAGCTGCGCTTGTAAATGCTGGCTCATGGAGTGTTTACAGAACACCAGTGTTTGATATGACAACATGGAACCATGGGGTACAATCAACATCTGCTCTATTCAGGCTTAAGCAGAACTAAAGCTAATCCTCAGTGTGGGTTGTAAAAGAAAATTAGTTCTTAACGGAGTTTTCAGTCCTTCTGGAACAACTTTACTTAAACTACTTAAGTTCCTTAGCCGTTATTAGCTAAATACTGTAAATAATTAATCATGAGCTAACTGTAGAGCTAAAATCTTGTTTAGAAAATATGCAGACTAAAAACAGGTGTGTTTTACGTGCCAGTGTAATAAGGTGATTGCACATAAGTAAATTCACCCCAAACAAGAATTTCCCATCTCATTTTATTGTTTAAGGGCAACTTAAAAAGTGACATTTAATTATATAGAGTCAAAGTGAATATGTTTATTAAATTAAGAGTGATGGGTTGTAAGACATAAATTAACTCATTTGAAATGCCTTTATTTTTATGTGTTATGCTTAATAAATGCACATTTTTCATCTATAAATCCAGTAGACATATTGTATTTATGTATATTTGATTGTACAAGTATACAGGAATTTCAAGTTATCAGACTAAGTTCATGAATTTGTTTCTACATACTCAACATGTTATAAATACAGTAAATTGATTCTGACTCTATTCCCTTTGAAATATAATAAGATGCAAAGATGATATGTAATTAAAAACACTTGAAGTCTGTATTTTGGGCATTTATTAAACGTAAGATTTAAATAGATAATAAAAAGATCAAGGCTTTAGAAAAGGTAGAAATACCTTGATTAAGTTTAAAATTACTCATAAACTCAAAACCTGCTTGTCAATGATTATCCCACTGTTTTTTTTTAAATTATTATTATTAATTTGATTGACAAATATCATAAAACCAGATCAACTTAACAAAATGATTCGTCCTGTCTGTCTGTCTGAATCTGGATAAAATACAGGTTGCCATTCAAATTCAAGACAGAGCACACATATTATGTAGGCCGACAGACATATCAGATATAATAACCACCATTTCATTGTATCATAGTGATTGCAATTTAGTACCCTATGCTACCTCCATCATAAAGGAATAAAACTACACAAATTGCTTCAAATAAGTAATCCAGACTGCAATTAATATACATGCACTACTATGGAGAATCATAATTCTGCTGGAAGAAAAATGAATCTTTTGCAATAATGAAAAAATTAAATGACTGATAAGGTGGCAAACATGAAACTGCTTTGAATTATCTTAAGATAAACCGCAAACAACTTGCCTCACCAGCTCACCCCATGTTATTAGATCATATCTTGGACCAAAGAATACACAACAGTCTGTTCTTAAAGTGAAGAAATGAAAAGGATAACATGCAAGAGAACTCTAATTTGGACAAAGTAATTTTGTTGTTGGTGTTCAAACAGCTTAAACATTCAGAAAATTCTACTTTTGCATTGGTCAAAACTGGAGAAAAAAAATGTGTATGAAGAAATATCTTGTCTGAATCTGTACAAGCACATATTCAGTTAAGATATTTCTTAAATTTCAGCATTTGCAATGTACAACTTCATCCCACAGTGACACTGACTTTTCTGTCAATTGACAATGTAACCACATTTTTGACAATAGCAATCTTACATATACACGGCAGGATATTTTCTCATTTTATTTTCTCATTTAATTTTGAAGTCATGGTGTAAGTATGGGATTGGCTCATCAATCCGATTACAGTCTTTTATTAGGGCTTACCTTAACTGCAAGGTATCCAGTAATAATCCAGTGATTTATGCTGTGAGGAGTATTGTGTGTTGCCCCTAACATACCCAGTGTTAAGTGATAACAGACTGGAAGGGTGGAGCAAGAAGATAACTGAAGGCTATCTCCACCAACCCGTCCAGCAATGTAAGACTTAACCTACATTATTTTCTTGAGAGTACTGAAGGAAAGCTATACGGAATATAATGGGGGGGTTATCCACAAACAATCCAAAATCCACTAACAAATCCACAAAATAATCCAAAATAAAAATAAATAAGGATTTTATACAAGAAGTTATTTTAATCTGAAAGGAGTTTGAAATGTCTGCATAATTTATAACAACTAATTTAATTGGGTTGGTCAATTTTTTGTTACAGATTTTTATATTTAAAGTTTTTAAAGAATAAACTTTCAAGAACAAGATGGAATTATTTTTTATATAGAATTAATCATGTATTTCTTGAGAATTTACAATTGTTGAATATTTATAGGTGAATTTTCTTCCAAGGACTATATTTTAAATACCTCTGCCAACGAATCATTCTATTGCCTGACATTTTCCATAATGTACCTTGAATATTAAAAGTTAAAATTCAAAACTTTCACGGTGAAATGTGTACTAAATATTCATGCTTTCATGTTTGAATACGAATTTTAATGAAAATCAGGCATTTTAGACAGGCACGCAGAGGTCGCCCCCGACCGGAAACTCCATTCATTTCCTCTGCCTGTAAAGGAAACCGTTCTACAACTTCATATCATGTAAGTATACACAATTCGGACACAGTTTGCCAAAGTATACGTTTAAAGAGATTTTTACTTTCACACACGGACATGATGGTCTCTTACACTTTACCAGCTAGCAAGAGATAATGCAATGTACTTGGCATGCCAGCTTGCAAACAATTCACGTTAGCTCTCCTCGCTAATCCAGCCAGATAAAGCTAGCATTTATTTAGCCTCTTAGCATAACGGCCATGCTTGTATTCAAGCAGTCCATCGAAAGCGAAACCCATCGAAGATAAGCGTATGCTCCTATTTGTTTTTCTTCGCATAACCTCGTATTGCACGATTTTTCATAGCCAATAAGGACTTGCAATTTGAATAGCTAAAAGACTGTAGCATATGAATATGACGGGATGATTGTTGCAAATGCTCAGGTGTTTTTTTTTTTTCCTCACCCAACCTTTTACTTGAGTTAGGCCACAATTACGCATCTGCTGTCTCGTAAGTCTGCTGGTACAAATGGACGAATCGGAATAAATAGAAATCACAATTTCTTTGCTCAGACTTGAGTCTCCACGATATTACCCCCACTGTGTTGCACTGAACCATCTGATGAAGGTTGAGTAAAACATACATTTTTGGTGGTAATAAAATAAAACATAAGAAAATATGAAATTTCTATAAACCAACATATTAAGCTTCATTCATTTTAATCGTATTAGACGTTTTTAGGAGCCCCCTAGCGTCTAGTGAAAACATTACAAGTCATGCATAAATCCTTCTGCTGTGTACAAAACAAAGTATGTAGTTTCATAATATGTTCTCATGGTTTTCCAAGTGAGGAGCATGGTTTAGTAAAGTGAGTGCACGGAATTATTTGAAGTCCCTTCATTTTCGGAATTCCCTTGGAATGTAAGCATCATCGATCAACACCGATTTTATTGATGACAAGCAAGTTTTTTCATGCCATTAATGATTCAAATTCCTGGTCAGGGTCAGAGCTTCTTACATGGACAAACCTTTCTTAGATAAGGGAACAATTGTTTGGCAGACTTACATATTTACAGAACTATGTTAGTTTCACATAATTTGTGTTTTCCTCGTCCCTTCCAAATGAGAAGGCCCTTTCAAATTGACATCTAGACCACAGCAGAGAGATTTTTTTTAAATTTAAAAACTCAAAAAATAAGTGGGAAAGTAAGAAATAAGGAATTCTAGAACCATTTCCAGGAAAAACCGTCAGGAGCTGTGATAGACCGACGCTGTGAACAAATTAAAAAGCGTTGGAAAACAGGAGATTCTAAGGATAGATCCCACAACAACAATTGTTATATTGTTATTAACAGTTATTATATCTGTTTTAGTGCACACTGCAGAGACCGATATTGCAATTCAAGCAATAAACATTACTTTTTTTTAAGAAAAGAAAAGGGGAACAACTAGTTGTTCATTCACCAGACCTGTCGTATTTTCTGTTTTGTGTATTACTATTGCTCCTAAATACCAGATATTGCATGCAATATTTCTTATTCAAGTACTCGATTAATCGCCAGAATAATCAATAGAATACACGATTACTAAAATAATCGATTACTGCAGACCTATTTTTTTTTTCTCATGTGAGAAGAAGAGTAATGCGTAAAACATGGGACATTAATGTGACACCTTCTAGTAGAAATAGTAGTTAGTTGGAATCATCTCTTTCTCACCTGCATCAGCAGGTTATTTTATGGAGTCACTCTCTAATTTTTATTTGTACTTCTCTCTCTGTCTGCTCGACACAGCTTTTCACCACAATCTTCCGGTCTCTTTTTCTCGCTCTCCCTGTTACTTTCAGTTTGTGCTGTTCTACATCAATCCTGATATGTGAAACAATCAAAACACCCAATAACAACACGGGATAGTACCATAATTTGGGATTTTCAGTCATCGGTTCAAAAATCTGCTGTTTCCGCTGCCAAGTAAAGAAGCCCAAACACATAGTTTACTAAAAGGGAACCAAACTGAAATCTGATAGTGTGTAATCAAGTATTTCTGTTGACTTGGTCTCATGATTTCAGAGGAGGACAGTTGAATAGACAGTGATTCAATTTGGTCCAGGACATTTTAGCATCGAAAATGCTGAATGAATGCGGCCACATGTGGTCAAGACCTCATATGAAGAAACTCTGAGTGATCGAATCTCAAAACATGTGCTCCCTCTCAATTGTAAATATGCTCAAGAATAAACTTATCCATGCATATGTCTCTGTAAAGACGTTGTTGTATATGAATGTCAAAGGTAACTTCATGCTAAAGAAAGTCCTGACATTTATTCTCTCTCTCAACAGAATGCCAAAATCAAAGGAAGTTCTGTCCTCCACCTCTGGAAGTGACTCTGACAGTGAAGTAGAGACAAAAGTTTGTACTTGATGACTAAGTTTGACTTAATTACTTTATCCATTTACTTTTCCTAACACGTAAAAATATCAGATTTTTTTTTGGTTTGGTTCGCAAAAGCAATTCATCCTGACCTCATTACATACTCTGTATTTTAAGAACATCATGAGTTTCAAGAGATTGAAAAGTGCTTATCTATATTTCAGGCAAAGAGAAAGAAGTCATGTGCCCCAGAGAAGCCAGTTAAGAAGCAAAAGGGTGGCGAGAGTTCCAAGCCGGGCGGCTCCTCTAAGGGCAGTGGTTCTGCGGAAGACAATATGTTCCAGGTGGGTGTGCTATATATAATGTAGTTTCAATTGATTAGAAAAATATTCTGAATATTATTAGGGTTGCATAAACATTATCATTTGTTGTGCATGTAGTGTCAAAACAGGAATTTTGCTTTATATTGCAATATGCCCCAAAGTACCACTACCACCTTTAATTCTGATGTGTGTACGGCAATCTGCCACAACAGTGGAACTGGTATTTGGTTTTAGTCCGTGGCTGATTGTTTACGTTAGGTTTGTCAAAATTACTGCTGTTTTGTGTTGAACTTTAATAAAAGCCGCACATCCATCAAAGAAACTAAACAATATTTCCGTGCCATTAATGATGACGGATGTAATAAACACCAATCAGTGCATTAGAACTAAACTCTTATATGGCATTAATGTTGTGGCTGATGGGTTTATAATGAATACTTTGGTGCTGCTGTGTAGATTCATCTTGATATTGGTTTAAAAAATAAAATAAATTCTGTCCTGGGCGAATAAAGTGCCATGAAGAAATAGTGGACATCTTCTAATATTGTGTGTCTCTCACACTAAACTGAGTCGGATATTCAAACTTAATTGAAATGAACCAAAGGCAACATCAGTAAACACTAAATGTAAGTTTTATATGATGCTCTATGTAATAATTAAATCACCAGCGTGAAGAAAGACGTCTACCCCCTGACCTTATTATCTAGTCATTCTTTCTAACTGCAACCAAACACTATTGGTAACGGCTGTTTCCAACATCACTGGAGGAATTTTGGTCCACTCTTCTTTATAAAGCTGATAAGTGGAGTTGGAGGGTTTTTGAGCTTAAACTGTTCTTTGCAGGTCTTGTCACAACATCTTATTATTAATATTAGGTGCAAGTGCAGAACTAATCACCCCATTAACCTCAATGCGATCCCTCCGTTCTACCCACTCATACCGCCTCCTCCTTCCCCGGACTAAGCTCAGCACTATGGGTGATCGGGCCTTCTGTTCTGCTGCCCCTCGTCTGCGGAATGCCCTCCCTGACCATCTGAGGGCTCCACAGACCACTGAGACATTTAAAAAAGGACTTAAAACTTTAATTTTTTTCAAAACTTATAACTTTTAATTAACATTGCTGCTTTTTGGTCATATTTATATATAATTATTATATTTTTATTGATTCTTTTATCTGCTTTTACCTTTTAGCACTTTGAGATTTGATTCAAATGTAAAGTGCGTATAAATTGAATCTATTATTATTATTATTATTATTACTTTGACCAGACCACTCCAGAACTTAACCCGGGTTCTATTTTGAGCCATTAAGAGGTGGAACTTTAAACCCAAACTGTTGACTGAACGACCTCCTTCAGAATATATGTTTCACTCCAATACATTTACACGGCACTTTGGTACACCGATTACGCTGAAGAACCCTGTCATTTGAAGATGTGTTGACGAGAAAGGGGCACAGAATTTAATGAGGAAGACGGTAGAAGTTAGAAGTTAATGACGGTACCCGGACAAAAACAGTTAGCAACATTGTGAAGTGCCTCAACACTACAGTCTCGCGTCTGAAAGGAGTGGTGCTGGTTAGGATGTTTAAGAAAATAGTTGTGAGTTTGGTATTTCAGGTTGAAATGCGTCCTATATATTTTGTTAAAATTTAGTTTTGTTGTTGTAGATTGGAAAGATGCGATATGTCAGCGTCAGGGACTTCAAAGGTAAAGTCCTGGTTGACGTCAGAGAGTACTGGATGAACCAAGATGGGGAGATGAAACCAGGGAAAAAAGGTAATGATCCAAAGAGAACTGCATACATTGAGATAGGTTTTTGTATTTTTCAATGATTTAAAGCCGCACACACATCTGAAAAACGAATACAACACCTGGAAATATTCATGTTTGTTGATTAAACTCATTTTGACAATTTAAAATTTTTTGCAGGCATCTCCCTGAATCCTGAACAATGGAACCAACTGAAGGACCAAATTTCAGAAATCGATGATGCCATTAAAAGAATATAAGCACTTCTTTGTTAACTGTTGAACTAATTGTTGGCTGATCAGTTTTTGTACAGCCTTAAATTGTTTTGTAATGGTTTATTTTATAGTTTGTAGTGCTTTTGAACTGTGGTAGTGAAGATATGGATGGATGAAGAGGATGTCCATCGTCAAGTCAATATACATGGATGTTTGTATTGAATAAAAAAAATGAGGCCCAGCCTTAATGTTGCTGTCAACCATTGTGTGAGGTCATTTTCAGTTTGACTACTGTGTACATATAGATCATCAATCTGCCTTCTGCTTCACCCACTACAAGCTAGAGAAGAAGAAAACTGCAGATATTCACAGACTTAGTAGCCCAAACTGAGGGCGGAACATTTGCGATTTTACTTACTTTTTATTAAGGTGATCTTAATGTTAATGTGTCAGTTTATGGAAATACAGCTTGAATGTTTTTCATCATGTGTCCCTTCGCTTACGTCAGAGAGCTATTATGTAATCGGTTCAACTTGTAAACTTCTAAGTGGAAATAATTCAAGCCCCCCCCCCCACGTTTTTATTGGAAATGTCATGATTTTGGCTATTTTGGGTTTCTGTTGATGAAATCATTAAAATAGTGTAGTTTTGAGATAAAAATAGAATAAACTTGATATTGATCTCCCACTGGGGACATTTCCATGTCACAGCAGTTCAAGAGAGGACATGAACAGGATATTAGAAATGACAAATATGCATATAAAATTAAATACAATATGAAAGAAAGGCTTCATGCACTTTAACACGTTTTGTTTTAAATGGTGCAAATGGAAGTTAAGTGAGAGATAATATGCAGCAGCGGGTTTAGAATGTTATAGAAGATTTTGAATTAAATTGTGGGTGTGTATGTCACTGATTTAATATGAACTAAAGAGGAATAAAGGCCGTTGACTAGTCAAGTATATTTGCAGCTATGTGCAAGCTTCTTAAACATCTGGCAACTCATTAACAGACAGCATCCATCCACATGCGGTTGCATCTATTTCAAAAATCTCCTTTGATCATATTGCCTTTCCCATTTATGTGATAACTTTTTTTAAATCTCCACAACATAAAAGATTTAGAAAAATTATGACGTCATTACTAAGTGGATTGATAGCAGCTGACGTTTTCAGCTTGTGTGTGATTTACTCTTATTGAATCTTAGTGAGCTTAGTGCTAAAATGTTTTGTGAAATATTTGTATTCTATAAAGTAAGAATTCCTCAAGTCAGGAGTGACGTACCTTATTTTCTTATCAGCAAGAGCTACTCATAAACTTAAGGTGCTTTGTGAGTATGGCGTACAGTAGATCAACATTGTCAAGGTTCTTATCTGGTCCATACCCCATCTTTCTTTCTTTTCTTTTTTTTTAACAAGGTTCTAGTAAATCCTGAAGTGTGAAGAGTGAACAAAAACATTCCTATTTTTGCTATCTTCTAAACCAGCTCACATTTCTTCCTAGTTGTTTAAACACAGTTTATTATGTCTGCTAATTTGATGGTATTATAACCATATAGCTTATTAATATATCATAAACCAAAACTTGATCACAATTCATCGAAAGCCTTAATCTTACAAATACAACCTTGAAAACTTTGCAACCAATCCTGTGTGATATCGTGCGCCCTGCTCTGGGTCCATACTCGATGTGATTCTTTCAAGTTAAAATCTCAGAGAATTAAGATAGAAATTCCAAATATGGTCCAGGAGAGGACACTATAGCATATTTGATTGACTGTACAATTTTCCAAATCATCTCAAGGTATCCTCAAAAAGCTCCAGATAAATACCATATTCTGAATGACACCGAAATCCATCAAAGTAACAGCAGAAAAAGCAGAAAACATTGTATTTAGTTGTTCAATTACACCGAAAAAAAAGAATTAAGAAAAAAAGAAAATAAATCTGGCGCCCTCTTGTGGCTGATAGTAAAAAGTACAAGTCATGTTGATGTTATATGCCAGAATGAAAATGTTACTTTTGTTGTTTAATCACAAATAGCAGTTTTAATGGGTTTAAATAGAAAATGTTTTCGCTTAATGTAATTTTTTCCACTGTAGTTAAATCACATATATTATAGGAAATTACATTGAAATTACAGAATTTCCTCAAGTGACAATCTGGGCAAAATTGATTCCATATGCATCACACAGTCACTTTTTTGAAATAATAATGGAAAAAGAAAAGAAGAAAGGCACAAATGGTGAATTAATGTCCCATAGTTTGCTGATTAGGATCATTCCTGCTGTAGCACTAACACAGGTAACATGTAAGCTGTACCGATTATTACTGAGACCACTGTGTTATAAACTCTCCTGCAGGGAGCTACGGAAATCTCTGGGTAAGGGGAGGCATGTTTGTCAATGTGTCTGCCAGCACAGAAAAAGTTGTTTTCTGACTATCTATGCACTAAGAGTTCCTCTACACACCTCTGCTACCTCTCTATGATTCCAAAGGTTCATCTGCCACTCTAAACAAAGGTGTTTGCTTGCATTTGTTATCTCTTTGTATTGTATCCTGCGGTTCTTTTTTTTATTTCCTGAACTCACACGGTCTTGTTGAACATCCTGTTTAGTGCTCTCTGGCTCCACAAGTACTTCCCTCACTGCTCCTATCAATTCCTATCGAAGCTTTCCTGCTGTTGTTGAGGCTACTGGTGGGCTGGTGACTGTTTTCACTGGTTGTTTGGTTTTCTAAACACTGCAGCTATCACATCAACAATTCTGTGTCGTCTCATGTACCAACCACTAAAGAACATTTACCTTTGTGTGCTTCAATTTACGAGATTGGAGTTTTGATACATTAAGAACAAAATAATGTTTTTCAACAGTTTATGCAATAATTTCCTCTCTGGGTACAAATATATCAGCCTTTGAGCCTTATCTGAGAATTCAATACAGGGATGAAGGCAGCTTGGAGGCAGCTGTTTTGCAAGCCATTCAATCTATTTGTTTAAATTTAAATTTAAATTTAAATTCACATTTTATATGCCATTGGAGATGGCATTCTTTTCCCTTTTCTATTCTGTGACTTCTTTCTAATGTCAGTGTCACAATCACCAGTCAATGGTGTGGAATATTGTCTTTCATCTCAAAACTCACATAATGGTTTGTACCACATTTACACCTACAACCGATTTGCCCTGGTTTCCTGGTGCATAAAAGTATATATACTTTTAAATATATAATATATAAAAGTGTATATAGTTGAAGTTAGTCCAGTCTATTAACGTGCGGTAGTGCGATTGGCAGATACACACAAGGTGTGTAGTAGATGTGAGGCGGATGAATGGATGGATGGATCTACAATAATATCAATACCTAAGATGTTTTTATGGTTTCTTTTAAATCAAAAATATGCTTTGTCAAACTCTTCCCAATAAGACACTAGCACTGGAAATAAAAAAAGAGAGATTGTCTCCAGCAGCTACTTCCTGCTGCAGAGAAGCTTAATACACAACTTTTAAACACATAATACAACACATGAAAATGTATAATGCAATACTTTTTCCTTCTCTGTGTGTCTTAGTAAATGTAGGTCCACCTTTGTTTCCAATAGTTAATGTTAAAATATATCACTTTTATTAACCCCTTATATTTTTTTGTAATTACCAAATCTTTCACTCTGAAAATCCTGGTTTTGTATCCAGAGGATAATAAACATTAATGAAATAAATATTTGTCAATTATTTTTCATCAATACTGCTGGTATCAGCACATTAAAATCAACCAGGTGATTCAGTGTGTGAAGAAAAAAAACCCAGAACGACCCCCCAAAACCCACTGTGCCTTCCTTAATTATTGTCAAGACAAGTGAAATGCAAAACATGTCTTTATTGTCAATACGCATGATCTTTAATAGAAATGTTTCACAAAAACCTTTAAATTAAGTAAAATAATCAAAATAAATATTACAACATAAGATGAAAAACTTGTGTGCCACAATTATAATCCGGCCATTCAAAGGTGACTGTAGCATTTTGCAGTCCTAGTTTATATTTTTAGGTTCACCTGTTCGAGTAAGAATTCTGAAGTGGTCAACAACGACTGGGGTATAAATATGAGGTGACTGACCTAAATCTCTTTCACGTTATTCACGATTGGAAAGACCAGAGAACACAACAAAGATACGTGAATACATTTTCTAGAGCTTCACATATCTGGCACTGGATAGCAGATAAAAATAAAGTTTCAACAGTTAGTCAATAATCAAGAAGTTTTAAGAGACTGAGGTTGTTAAAAACTGACCAGGACTGACCGCCGTATTATGAGGAGGATGGTTCGACTGGCAAAAGACCCTCCAAGGATTACAGCTAGAGAACTGCAGTGGTCAGTTGAATCTTGGCGTGAGAAAGTCTCCCCAACCACCACCAGATGGCAACTGCACCATCACAAGCTGTTTAGGAGAGTAGCAAGAAAAAAAAGCCTCTGCTGTCATCCGCACACAAAGTAAAGCGCCAACGATTTGCCAGACATTAATGTAACGAGGTCATAGGTCAGATGAGGGCAAAGTAGAGATTTTTAGCAACAAATATCTGATATGGATGGATGGATAGATGGATTTGGCATAGCAGGAACAAAGGCCACTGAGAAAATCACTTCATGCCCACTCTGAAGTTTGGTGGTGGATCTTTGATGCTGTGGAGCCTTTTTGTCTTCCAAAGGCTTTGGACATCTCAGTGAAAGACATGGTTCCATGCCTCTGTCAGGAAACTTATGCTTGGCATTATTTGGACCCTTCAGCAGGACAATCATTTTAACAATACCTAAAAATCAACTCAAGAATGGTTCAGAGATCAAGAAATAAACGTTCTGCCATGGCCGTCACAGTCACATCATGAAAACCCCAATGAGGGATATAATGCAGAGGAGAGTTCACAAATATTGACCTCAGAATTTAAAGGCGTTATAGAGCTTCTGTATTGAGGAAACAATCACCCAATTCTTTTTCATCCAAGTGCTTTACATTGTGTGCCAACATTCACCCATTCATACAGTGACGGTAGAGGATACCATGCAAGGCGCCACATGCTCATCAGGAGCAGTAACCTTGTTCAAGGACAATTCAACACATGGACTGCAGGATTCGAACCACCCACCTTCAGATAAGTGGACCACCGCTCTACCACTGAGCCAACTGAACCCAAAATACATTCTCTTTTTTTATTTATTTATTACGAAACGCTTGTCTATGGCTGAGTTACTCTTACATTCTGTGAGCTGCGTATGTATTATAATCAGTTACTCAAGACAAACAACAAGGCAATATCCACACAGTCACCACCTCTTCCTCCCATTCAACATACAATGCTTCAACCCCAATGCTTGACCCTGCAGGTGGTGAGTCGAGAGGGCGACGGCTCCCTGCAGTTTATTGGGGTCGATCCCCATAGGACAAAGCCTGTCTTACCAGCAAGCTCCCCTTCCAGATCTGGCTCCAGAGCAGGGTCTTGGATTTCTTATTGTGGGTCAGTTGCTATAGCTCCTTTGTAGCTGATTTATATGGGTCTTCAAATTGCTCTTATTGGTCTCCTCCAACGAGACCAATATGACTTGAGAGACCCTCAACAGTCTATTGCCCCCGACAACAAGTCTAAGGTCACAGTGACACACAGATGCAGTTTAATCTTAAAAACTATATCTGTCTCTATTTTTTTATTCACACCATGAAAGTCAAGGACACCACTTTACAATAAAACACCCCTTGTTAAGCATTTATAAAAGGTTTGTAAATAGTTTACTAATTAAGTTGTAAACACCCAGCAAATCATTTATAGGTTTCCTCTAATGTTTTCATATAAAGGGTATTAGAGACCCGATGCTTGTCCAATAGTGAGTACACTTATCTGTATCGACAACTGGATATCGGCCAATAGTGTCCCACATTGATAAATTGAGAGCTATGTTAAAAGTTGTTCTTAAACGTTAACTAATGACTCATAAAAGTGTTTACAAACTTATTTATAACATAATTATAAACCATTTATAAATCCTTTATAAAGGTAGTCATATTGTAAAATGGTACCAATTCAAGTAATTCATTTAAAGTATTCTCAAGTGGGGAAATAATTATAACTTCATTTTTTACATGTAGATGCCTTCAGTGCAGCACCCTTATCCAACAAGTAAAGTTTTGGGCGTATTGGACACTTGGCCCCTGTTAAGACTTGGTTTTGAAATTCATTTTTGGCAATCGGATCAAAAGTGGACAGCGGGACAAATCGCAAACTACAAGTGTAAACGACCACCAAGGCTTTGTGATCGGTTTGAGTGATCGGAACGCAGTGATCGTTGTGGCCGATCAATCCAACCACTTGCTGAGGTGGTCTGGGATGCATTATCATTGTAATGTAAGCATAAATATGTCCTGATTTGTTTCTGTCAAGGACATAACAGGAAAATCCGTCAAAATAAGATGTGTTGGTTGGATCTTGTGACTTGCAATGATCTGATGTAAGCCACCGCTTTTCTAACATGCCTCAACTTTCACCTTGTCCTGCACTCTTTAGCAAGTCGCAAATTACCTTCTCCTATCAGACTCAACAGTTGGACTAGTCCATAGCACATGTATAACAGCTCTTGAATCATCTTTAAGTTGTCAGTTTTAGCCCGGGCTAGCTAGCTAAACAAATATGGTGATTGATTGACGTAACTGATAACATTGTGTGACGCTCTTTTTTGCGAAAGTAACGTATCCATAAACAAAATCTGAACAAAAGTGGTCAGCTGGACACATTTTGAGATGAATGATACACAACATAGACACAGTTATAGATGGCAATGTTTTTGTACCTGTGTCTGATCGCCGAAACGTACCTTGAAACCTCTACACGGGGTCTTGGATCGTAACTTGTGTTTTGCAGAAACTTTGATAACTTCATTCTATGTGAAATATACACCAAGAATTGTTTTTATAAATTGTCTGGGTTTCTGTAGAGTCCTTTTGACCCACTGAGTTTGGACTTAACGGATTGTAATGTTTGCCAGTTCACAATCATCCCTCGCCTCTTTGATAAAACACACAACATTCACATTAAAACAGATGAGAAGAAGATGAGAAGAAGTTACTCTTCTGACCACATTTGAGGTTAACCATCATCTAACCACTGAAGCTGTAAACATTTAGTCTAATTGACCAGTAGCTTGTAGACCCTTTTTTCCCCATACATGCTATGGAGGTGTAATGTCGTCGTGAGTTTTTCCACCTGTGAGATCTTCAGCAAGGGTAATCACAGCATCTAGTCGTTAATTTGTTCCATGGTGCATGACTGTGTAGCAACCCAACGCTGTAGCAACTGATTGGTCCCAAAACTCAAAATAACCACATTACACTGTCAGAAAAGATGGAACGCAGAACTCCCAGACTACTAAACAATATCTGAATAAATTCTAAAATAAAAAATCATGGATCTTACCTACCTAGCAGGTCATTACCGGTCATTACAGAATCATTAACAGATCCCTACCGGTACAGAACAGACAGTGTTGTGCGCCCTGACAAGGGAGCATCCTTGAGGGCGACGGTCTAGAGTTTTGATGAAGATCAAGTGACCTCAATTTACCCATTGAAATGCGATAGATAACTGATAGAAGAAGACAGTCCACCGAAATTGTTTTCAAATTGAGGAGGCAGCCCAACGTCCAGGGGCTCGTCACTGACTGACCATCGACGGTTCAAGGTAAATTATTGTTTTTTCCATTTAATGTATTTTTTTAAACACAAATATAAGACATCACACCAAACGCGGTTGTCCCTCACAGAACCCGACTCACTATCTGAAATGCCACACCATTGTGTCACTGTTCCGCTGCTGTTTTGGTCAGTGTAAACAAAAAAGGCATTGTAGAGACGCCCTCCTTCGTGGCACTGTTGTGCAATATCTGTGCAAAAAGGGCTCATAATTGATCATTGGTATGTAGATGCCTTCAGGCACTTGAGGACTCTCATTCATCCCATGCACAGTGGACACGGAGTATCTGTTTCATGGTGAAACATTGAAATTTGCTGCCACGACTCTGCCGTACAACAAAACTCAGGATATTAATGCTGGAAACGTTTTCAATCTCAATTTTTTTAGTCACAGTCGAGGATGGTGGGACTAAATCCTAAAGCAAAAAAAGTTCATGTCTTATAATATTATAATATGCAATTTGCTTTTTGCTACTTGGTGACTTTGCATATGCACCATTCAGCCATAACATTATCACAACTGACAGGTTTCAGTCAGATTAACAGTTGTTTTCTTGTAAAAATGGCACCTGTCAGTGAGCAGGATATATCAGGTAGCAGGTGGACATTTTGTCCCGAAGTTGATGTGTTGGAAAAAGGAAAACTAAACAAGTGAAAGGATCTGATCTTGAACAATGGCCAAATTATAATCATCAATCAATGCATCTACCAAAAGGTCTCTAAAGAAGAACAACGGGTGAACCGGCGAACGAAACTTTGGAGTCTGAGGCCCATTTATGTTCTTGGAGAGGAAAGGTTAGACCGTGTTGCCGGACTCCAAAGAGGAGCTACAGTACCACAAATTGCTGAAAGTTATTGCTGGTTCTGATAGAAACGTATGAGTGCGAAGATGGGGACCTGTGAATGCTGAGACTTATCCAACATGAGAGTTCTGGTTTTGATTGGACCGCAGACACTGGAGTTAGATTCACTTCCACTTCCAAGGCTTAATAATGTGGCTGATGGAGCATCATCTAAAGATTAAACATTCCATTAAACGGATTATGTTAACAGTTAGTCACTTGGCCGCGTGTGTTTTTCGCTTCAAGTTTCCTTCCAGGAGCAATGACAACAGCATGTAGAGACATTCCAGCAGAAAATCAAGAACACATTTCATTGTCCCGTTGTTGAGCATCAGTTCCTCTCATTACATCATGGAGTTTAGAGTCAGTCAGGATTGCCAGTAAACTTTATGTCGCAACACCATTTCTGATCCACATGACTTTGGGTAAAGTTCAATTTATCTTGACGTTTGCTGAGAATAAAAGGATTTCGGTAACCGTATTCACAAAATTTACTGCTTACTGGTGACCTGTCCCACTCCAGTAAAGACAAGGGAGTGGAGTATTTGTTGACATTTCCCAGGCATTCGCTACGGTGTGGACATACCTAACAAAGCTCAGCTGAAAAACAAGCTCTTCAAACATTACATATTCTTTCCACTGTTGACGTATGCATGCCTGCACTTTTCACTCGTTGCTCTATTGGCACACAAGACTCAAGGGCCCCCAAAAGTTGAAGACGTGCTGGAAGTTGGAGCTCAACAATCAAAAACAATGACCGGATGATGAATTTGTATTTGGACCCTTGAAAGAACATAGACGTGAGACCAATCAGAAAAACCCTAAATCTGGATACCCATCCGTGAGATAAGATAAGATAAGATAAGATAAGATAAGACAAGATCGATAGATAGATAGATAGATAGATAGATAGATAGATAGATAGATAGATAGATAGATAGATAGATAGATAGATGGATGGATGGATGGATGGATGGATGGATGGATG
>VRLP01006046.1:0-31562 GCA_009660295.1 Lophius piscatorius | reverse complement strand
TGTAGACCTGTGAGTGAGACACAGGACTGATGTAGACCTGTGAGTGAGACACAGGACTGATGTAGACCTGTGAGTGAGACACAGGACTGATGTAGACCTGTGAGTGAGACACAGGACTGATGTAGACCTGTGATGTAAATGTAAGAGATGTCCCTTCAGGACACGACGCCCGATGAGCTGCTGAGCGCAGTGATGACTGCTGTGATGAGAGACGTTGGACTCTCCCCCAACCAGCTGGGAGACGTCTGCGTGGGTGAGACCAGCCTTGGATTGTTTAACGTCCTGTGTCCCTATCGTCTTCACACCTTCTTCACATCGTCTTCACATTGTCTTAAAACGTTTTAAAGAATCGACGAGACTGACATCCAGTCACGGAATAAAAGAGTTTGAACGCAAACGTCCAACTCACATATAAAAGTATAAAAAGTAAGATGATAAAAATGTATAAAAGTGTAAAAATGAAATGTAGTAGTGTCAGAGTAAAATAAAATAAAGTTATACGAGTAAAACTTTTAAAAATAAAAAAAGTGGTAGTATAAAACTATAAAAAACAGGAATTAGCAGTAGGACAATAAATAAAAAAAAGTTAGAAATATGATTAAAGTAAATAGAATATTTTTTTAAGTGTATAAAGAGTAAAAATAAAAGTAAAAAGAAATTAGTATACAAGTAAAAGCAAAGTTAAAAAAAAATCAAAAAATAATGAAAGTAAAATCTGGTAGTGTAAATATAAAAGCGCATCAAGTTTAATAATCGAGTAATGACATAACGAATATTCTTATTAAGAGATAAAAGTCAAGAGAAACAAATATTAAAGTAAAAAGTTCGATAGAAAAAGAAAAAGAATTTCAAGCTAAAAATAATTTTAAAAAAAATAAAAAATAGTATAAAAGTTTTTTTTTAAAAAAAGGACGTTTGGAGGAAAAGTTTTAAAGAAAAGAAAAAGAACGCTTCCTGTGTTGCAGGTAACGTGCTGCAGCCGGGCGCCGGCGCTCTGATGGCCAGAGTGGCTCAATTCCTCAGGTCAGTCTGATGGTTCTCGCCGCCTGCGTCCATCATTCATCGGCTCGCTGGGTCTCATGTCACGCGTCTCTCTTTCAGCGGGTTCCCAGAGACGGTCCCGGTCTACACGGTGAACCGGCAGTGCTCCTCCGGCCTGCAGGCCGTCTTCAACATCGCAGGTAGACGCTTACTTAGCTTTACTCCCAAAAGTTTTCAGGCCATGACCTCTCAACCATTAATCCGATTTAGTCCAAAGTTGAATAGTTCACATTTTACTCACTAGGGGGAGCATTTTTATTTATTTTTTTTGCCAAACATACATTTTCTCAGGATATAACGTAACATTTCATGGGAGGGGTTCAATCAGGGGGGGTTGCTTGTTGGGTTGACGGCGTAGGACTAGTTCTAGAGAAATATATCGTTCAAGTATGTAGAAGTCTTGAATTAGAGACTGAGAACCCCCCCACCCCCCCCAAAAAAACTTTTGGAGCTACAGCTCCCCCTAGCGTTGGAAATACACAACCGGCAATTCCCAGAAGTCAATCCAGTTCTTCCTCGCACTGAGGTCTATTTGGTTATGAGATTTCAAAATGATTCGTGGAATTGAATTTTGAGTTATGTCCGGAAAAACAGTTTTTCATTAAAAAAAAAAAAAAGAAGCTCCCCCTAGTGAGTAAAATATGATATTTAAAAAAGTGATATAAATATAAGTGACACTGATCTTCCTCCTGTCTGTGCAGGAGCCATCAGGAGCAGAACCATCAACCTGGGCCTCGCCTGTGGGTGAGTTTTTATTTCAGCTGTAATAAATACTGAGTGACATTCAGGGAGCACACACCTGTACTATCACACACACACACACACACCTGTACTATCACACACACAAATATGTATATATATATATATATATATATATATATATATATATATATATATATTATGGTAATAAGTTTCACATTGTGATTTGGTTAGACGTGAGTTCTAGGAGAAGAGATTTCATGATCAGACAGACAGACAGACAGACAGTGAGACAAAAACATGTTTACTGGTGCTGATTATCCAGAACAAGGCTGATGTTCAGAGCTGCTGCAGCTCCACAAGTATGAAGACGATGATCCACACAGTGAAGATCTGGGAAAAGAGTCGTGGAAGTGAAGAAAAGAAAAAAGTGTAAATTTGTTTTGTTGGGGTTTTTTTTTTTTTTTCTCCCACTTATTTCAGAGGATGATGGAATTTGCTTCTTGTAAAATAGAAGTCCCTCCTCCAGGAGGTTTTCTCACGTAGAAGATCCACCTGAGGTCAGAGGCGTGGTTGTCCAGAGGAAGTCAGACGAGTGGTGTGTGTGTGGTGTGTTAGTTTGTGTTCTCACACAAATTAACACACCAACCCTCACCGCTGACATCATGAACTCCAGTCAGAGGTTTGTTCTGATCAAGATTATGAAACCCTGTGTGTGTGTGTGTGTGTGTGTGTGTGTGTGTGTGTGTCAGAGTGGAAAGCATGTCTCTGCGTTCTGTAGGTAATCCAGGAGACGTGAGTTCCAGGCTGGTGGACAACCAGAAGGCCAGCGAATGCATCATCCCTATGGGGTGAGACCAGGATCCTGCGGGATCCGAACCCACTCCGACTCACGGTCCCCGCAAAAAAAAAAAATGAAGGTTCTGACAGTTCTGACTCACAGCGAACCCACCCACATCACACAAGTCCGCATGTCATTCAGAACCTGTCCCGAATGACGGCAGGATTAGCTTCCTGTCGTGATGAATCCCAGAATCCATTGCTGCAGCCCCCAGGTGCCTAAGAAACGTATGAATATGACCTCTGACCTCTGACCCCAGCACGCTTCATCTCGCGTTAACTCTGTGAGGATTTGTGAACGGGTGCATTCCTGCGTATTTGGACAGGAGCTCAGTTTTTGACTCGGAGCCATTCAGGGGTTATTAGATATTATTTTAATCTTCATCTTACCTCGTCATCTACGCTCTGAACGCTTCCTCCATCCATCTACCTCCTCTTCATCCATCTACCTCCTCTTCATCCATCTGCCTCCTCTTCATCCATCTGCCTCCTCTTCATCTATCTGCCTCGTCTTCATCTATCTGCCTCGTCTTCATCCATCTACCTCACTTTCACTACACGTCTATATTATAATATAATATAAATGTAATAAATATATATATATATATATGTATATATATACACATATATATATACATATATTGTAATATTGTAATATACGTATATATATATAATGTTATGCAAAGT
Organism: Lophius piscatorius; assembly: GCA_009660295.1. Lineage (NCBI taxonomy): Eukaryota > Metazoa > Chordata > Actinopteri > Lophiiformes > Lophiidae > Lophius > Lophius piscatorius. The sequence continues at coordinate 28,295 of VRLP01006046.1, read as the reverse complement.
TGTGTATGTTTGATTTATTAGTACGACAGCATCAAATCTATCTATTGTTTTTATATAATGTTTAAAATAAAAAATGAATGTTGGAATTCTGGTTCTGTTCATCAGCATCACGTCGGAGAACGTCGCCGAGAGATTCGGCGTCTCCAGAGAGAAACAGGACGCCTTCGCCCTCAGTTCTCAGCAGAAGTGAGTCCGGAGCCGCCGGTGTTGGTTTTGCCGGATCCAGTTGAGGAGCTGAGCTGTTGTTTGGTTCCCACAGAGCGGCCCGGGCCCAGAGTTCAGGATTCTTCCAGCAGGAGATCGTCCCCGTCACCACCAAGGTCGCAGGCGACGGCGGGAACGAGCACGAGGTGACGGTCGCCGAAGATGACGGCATCCGAGCGGGAACGACTCTGGCGGGCCTCGGTAAACTCCGGCCGGCCTTCAAACCCGACGGCACCACCACAGCAGGTGAGCGCGTAGAACACGACCAGCGGGGGGGACAGACCCCCAGACCCCCTCTCAGCAGGTTTTTTTAACGCTGGCCTCGTGTTCTCAGGTAACTCCAGCCAGGTGAGCGACGGAGCCGCCGCCGTTCTGATGGGTCGCAGGTCCGCGGTCGAGGCTCTGGGTCTGCCGGTTTTGGGCGTGTTGAGGGCCAGCGCCGTGGTGGGGGTCCCCCCTGATGTTATGGGAATCGGGCCGGCGTTCGCCATCCCTGCAGCCCTGGAGCAGGCAGGTAAGAGTTCACAGGAAGTAGACGTTCTAACCTCCACTGATTGGGTATAAGGAGTTCTGACCGGACCCAATCAAAGGTTGTGCTGGTACCTGTCTCCTCTCTCAGGGCTGACGGTGGACGACATCGACGTGTTTGAAATCAACGAGGCGTTTGCCAGTCAGGTGAGCTTTACGGTGCTGTGAATAAATATTGGACCCCCTCCTGGTTTCTCCTCCGAGTCGGATTTCAGACCAAACGGCGTCTGTAGTGACTCCGCCCCCGATCCTAACCTCTAGATGCTCCTCCTCCAGCCGCAACTTCTGTACCCAAACTCCTCCTTCATCAGGGTGGAGGAATTCTGATTCTGGTATAGTGTGCTACTGGTGGGACCACCACGCCGGTGATTCTGGTATAGTGTGCTACTGGTGGGACCACCACGATGGTGATTCTGGTATAGTGTGCTACTGGTGAGACCATCACGATGGTGATTCTGGTATAGTGTGCTACTGGTGAGACCATCACGATGGTGATTCTGGTATAGTGTGCTACTGGTGGGACCACCACGCCGGTGATTCTGGTATAGTGTGCTACTGGTGAGACCACGTTGCCTTATTAAATAAAGTTAGAACGATCATCACTTGTATTTTGTGTTTGCTCAGGTTGAGTTTCGTTAAATCTAGTTTGAAGATCCAACTCAAAAATCGGAGAAACCAGGAGGAGGACCAATATTCATGTCCGACCCGGTTAGGTAGGAGCAGCTGCTCCGACCCAGAGAGTCTTGCTGGTAGTTTCTGTGATCCGGCTGAACCGACTGCTCTCTGCTGCTCAGGCGGTCTACTGCGTGGAGAAGCTCGGCATCCCCCCGGAGAAGGTGAACCCTAACGGAGGAGCCATCGCCCTGGGTCACCCTCTGGGCTGCACCGGAGCCCGCCAGGTGGTGACGCTGCTCAACGAGCTGCGACGCAGAGGGAAGAGGTCCGATTCAAATCACTCCTCGTTACTGACCTACTTACAACCTTGTTCTCCCCCGTAATTTCCTCCATATTTCCCCCCCTGCAGGGCGTACGGCGTGGTGTCCATGTGCATCGGGACCGGGATGGGAGCCGCTGCCGTCTTTGAATACCCCGGCCCGTAGGAGCCGGTGCAGAGAACCCAATCTAGACTCTGATACTGTGATTAAAAAAAAACAATAAACCTTCTAGACATGATGGATAATCTGTGAACGTTCCGCTAATCTGCCCTCCACAGACCTCAGAGCACCTTAAGGTGGGGTCACTCACAATCCAGCCATCAGCAGTAAGAGTCCGGGTGACGCGGCGTGACTAGCATCAACAACGAGCGGCTAACGACGATTAAAGGACGACTTCACCAAAAAACGGTCAGGCTCCCGCGTACGACCGCCATAAACCGATAATCCTGTTCAAGACGGGCCTCTCCATCCTCAGAAAGTAGTTCTCCGCATTTGACCCGAACAAATTGGGGTTCAGGGTCTTGCAGGGGGCAGTCTGGGAATCGAACCGCCAACCTTCTGATTGAGGGACGCCCGCTTTACCTCCTTGTTCTTCCTCGTACAGGAAAGGGTGGTCCTGTTACCTTAAACCGGATGCAAGGCTACATTTTACACACGGTGTGATTCCATATGACACCATTGTATGTGTGGCGTGAGGAAGAAGGAGAAACGGTTCTGTACCACCAGAATGATGTCTCCTTTTCAAATCCTGTCCTTCCTCCTCACTCCCAGAGAACATCTGAACAATGGAACGCGGTCTTGTCGTTACGCAGGAGTGAGGCGTTGATTAGATCACCGACTTCTGGCCGGGCGGCGTTTACAATCGTTTTCTGACGCAGAGTCGGAGACGAAAAACGAAACGCAAAGTAGAAAAACTCTGCCTCAGAACGAGAGACAAAGAGAAACGGCCCCGCCTTGAACAGTCCGTGTGTTTTGTCTGTGCAGGACCACGTTAAACGGAGAGGTTCTGGATTTAAGTCCCTCTGTACGATCCACAGCGTAGATCTCCAGCTATATCTGCGTAACCTCCCTTTAATGACCCGTTTCAATGCTCCCGTGGGCATTTCTGTTGTCGAAAGCCCGCTTTAAAAGAAATGGCGAACTTGTCCTTTAATAACCTGCTGCTGTGGAATGAACGCACTCAGAGGTGCGACGGGTTCCAGGTGACGAGGCGCCCGTCAATCACCCGAGCTGAAGCCAGGTAACTTCCTCAAGGTTTGCTCTTTGAAACTGTATTTAATCTTTTAATGACTCTGGGCGGTTCTGATCTCCCGGCTGGATCGTCGTGACTGCCTCGAGAGCGGACCGGACTTTCTGCTTCCTTTGGCCCCGCAGTCGAGCGAGGAGCGTTTATGTTCCTCCAGCTCCTGACGGGCAGGTTTCTTCTCCAACGTCCTCGAACAACCCCATTCGGCGGGAGGGAAGCTCAGCGGCGCCATCCAGTGGACGGGAAAAGCACGTCATATTTCAAGTGGCATTCGGTGACTTCCTACGTCAGAGAACTCTGAGGCGTCTCAACAGAGAGAGAGACACAAAAGATTCTGTTTGCTCAGAGGAAGAATATTTTCATTTTACCGCGAGGTCCAGTTGCTGATCCAGAACCAGTGCTCTGATGGCCGAGGTTTGGGTCCACCAGGAGGTTCTGTGGAACCCGCATGAGCTGCTGAAAACGCCCAGTAACCATCGGAAAGAATCTCTCAAGAATTCTCCTAACTCTTCATTCCACAAAAAAACAAACAAATGTCATTCTTTTACTTTGAAACGTTTTGGTGATAGTGAGAAAGAATCTCTTAAAACAACGAGATTTATTTGGTAAAGTTCAGTTTCGCTCTGGAACTTTATTTAAAAAACAAAAAACCATTCATGTCTCGTTGATTTGTGCAGAAAATAAAAGATTTCAAACCCGGTTCTGCAGCAGGAGTCACTTTTTTTTTTTTTTTACTTAAAAGACGTTCTTTGATCTTCATCCGTCGGGATGTTTCACGTAGGAACTCAGCCGAGAGAATCGCGGGTTCCGGAATCGAGTTCCTGGGTTCCTACACGAGCTTCTGCTTCTTCCGGGCCTGAAACTGCTGCGTTTTGCTTTTGATGGACTTGACGAGCAGAGACAGGTTCGGGTCCATCGTCTTCCTGGTGCCGGTCTCCGCTGCACTCGACCCGGAGTCTCTCTCTCCGACCTCCGTCCTCTGAGTCCTCTGTGCGCCGAGCTCCTCCCCCTCCTCTCGCCGGCGCTGCTTCTCGGTCAGGATGCTCTTGGTGGCTGTGGTGTTCTTGTAGCTGGGGTGGGACGGGTCCAGGTTGAAGAGGTGGGAGGTGAACATGGCCTGGAACCGGGGGTCTTTGACGTCCACCTGCACAGACAGACACACAGGAGGGAATTGGACTCTGGTGCTGTTTGGACTTGGACGTCCGTCTGCGCTGAACAAACCTTGAAGCCATCGTCCTCCAGCGGCTCCTCGCCCTTCTTCAGCAGCTTCTTCCTCTTCTTCTTGCTCAGGTTCTGCTGCTCCACGATCTTGTCGTAGTTGAAGTGTTTTTGTTTGCCGTCGTCCTCCATCAGCAGCGCCATCTCCGCCTGCAGACAAACAAACAAACAAACAAACGGCGTGAGGCGACTCCCGCCGTTCGGTTCTACATTCACAGACGCGATGACTCAACTCTGACCTTCCGTTTCTCCAGCTCCTCCTCCTCCTCGGCTGTCCGCTCCTCCTCCACCCGCTGCTTCTTCTTCCTCTTCTGTTTCTTGTTCACGTCTGCGTTCGCACCAGAAGACAATGAGGTCACCATCTTTACAACATTTACACAAGCTGCATTCTTGCCTTCCAACCATCGCAAAGATCCTTCACGTAACAAGCGGCCCCCGTGATTGAACTCCTCACATTAAATCGGCAATTATGTCCGAAAAATAAGAGTTTCTCCTAAAAGGAGCGCCCCAGGGAGGAACAGATGGTGGATCTCCTCAAGTCCGTTCATCTGGACTCAATCTGGACTCAATCGGACCAACGGTTGAGAAATGGCGGCCTGAAAACCTTTGGAGTTAAAGTTTCCCCCCCAGTGGCGGGAATGTGTAACTGACCTTCCCCAAAAATCAATCCAGTTCTTCCTCACACTGAGGCATATGTGGGCATACGACATGGAAATGATCTATGTAATAGTTATCGTGTTAGCGGTGACTTTTCGGGGGGTTTTAAATAACAGCGGGGTCATGTGACCCTGTTTCATCCCCGTACGAGATCACGAATCACGACTTCTTCTCGGACCGCCTCGCTCCCACGCTTGGATAACACCGATAAACTAAAAGTTCCCACGTACGAATTGGGTTTTCCCCCGGACAGGTTTGGACTCCGTTATCAGATGACCTCACGGTTGAACGCTTTGATTTTTTCCTCTCGTCACCCGCTGCCTATTTTTCTTTTTTCACTTCCTACGGTACTTTCGCACGTTAAAACAAGCAGAACCACGGTTCCGTTCGATGTGGATGGAGAAGACCCGCAGGGAGTGATCCGATCTGAGTCCGGCTCACATATTTACACCAAACAGCCAAAACATTATAACCGCTGACGGGTTAAAAAAAAAAAAAAAAAAAAACGACACATTTAAGATGCTAGAATCCGTTTGTCTGGGCTTTGGTACTGGTTGATCTGGATACTGCACGGTTTTAGTTTGTAGCCCGGATGAAGTTCTGATCCGTCTGACAAACTTCATATTATTAAAGCTGAAGATTTATGGATTTTATGCTACTTTTGAATAAAAGTTTAAATTCTAGTCTGGTGAATTTATTCCACATGGCGTGAGCCACAGGCCCCGCCTCTGATCCATCACCTGCACCGACGAGCTCCTCGGCGAAGAACGGGTCACTGAGATCGACATCCGGCGGAAGCTCGTCATCGCTGGCCTCCTCCTCCTCCTCCTCGTCGTTTCCTCCCTGGTGAGAGACACAAGGACAGAGGGAACAGATGAAGTCGAGTCAGCTTCTTTCTTCTTCTCCTCCTCCTGGTGGCTCCACTCGGCGCTTGTCTCACTCACCTGCTTCTTTTGAGATTTCTTCTGCTTCTTCTTATCTTTCTTCTTCTCCAAGAACTCCTCCCAGGGCGTCAGCTGGTCCGGCCCCTCCAGCTTCTTCTTCACCAGCTGCTCCGTCGTCTCCTTCAGCCCTGCAGACACGGAGCGGCTGCGTGTCATAAAGGATCCTGGATCCGTTAAATTCTTGTGTACGCTGCTTGTTTGGGTCTGACTTGAACGCGTAACTGGACCTGAGAGCATTTTAAAGGTTAAAGTACATCTAGATGAGGATGTAAATATAACGAGAGCTAAGATAATGAAATATGTCACTAATGATCCATGAAAGTCTCCTCGCCGCTGTACCACGCTGCCACCTAGTGGCCATACCAGATGGCGGCGTGGACGACTAATGAATATAAATATTCAAGACGAGTCATACATATATTCATATGTATGTATGTATATATATGTGTGTGTATATGTAACATAAGAATTTGCGGGTATGGATCATGAGTGAATGAATGAATAATCAAGTCCTCTTCATCATCATCATCATCAGCATCATCCAGGAGGACTGACTCATAACTGAAACGGCGTTCCACAAACAGTCTACTGACCCACAGACAGACAGACAGACAGGTCTCACTGCGGCCTGTCTGCGTCTCCTCCTACCTGGTACCCAGGTGATCTCCATCTCCATGTCTCGGTTTTCCTGCAGCTTCGTCACTTTGTCCTGGATCTCGCTGAGCAGCTCTCTGTACTTGGAGATCTGCTGGTCCATTTTCTTCTTCTTCTCCCCTTTCTGCCGGGGTCTCTTCTCCTCCTCCTCCTCCATGGAGGTCTCCGTCTGCTTGTCTGCAATACAATAACAATATCTCCTCAGCTCATCTCACGACGGACTGAACGCTGATACCGACCACGGGGCCGACGGGTCTCACCTTCAGCCCGGCTCTCCTCGTCTCCATCCCCCTCCTCCTCCTCCTCCTCCTCCTCCTCTCTGAGCTCAACCCCTCCTTCTTCCCCCTCCTCTTCTTCTTCGTCGCTGGAGGAGGCCAGGTAGGCGTTGAAGTCCATGTCCAGCAGCTCTCCCTTGTTGAAATTCCTGTTCATGGCGGTGACGCGCTCGTGGTCCGTCTCGTCCCACGTCAGCTGCACCTGATTGGTTGAACGCAGACATTTCAACCCCCACTTCCTGTTTGCTCTTTCCCTTCACCTCTTCATCTCCGCCCACCTCTCACCTTCACCTGATAATTTTTTTTGGAGTTTTGGCTTTTTACAGGGATGTAATCAAGTAAAAAAAAAAAAGTCCTGGGTCCAAGAGTCCACCAAAAATGTAAACATTGAGATTTTTCCAAATTCCATAAGAAAAATAAGAAAAATGGAGGAAAGTTTGAATAAAACTCTAAAATGACTTCAACCATAGGATAGAAAACCCGTCCGTGAGAGTGAAACCCGTCAGCTCTGGTTTTGGACCGGCGCCTCTGACACCAGGCTTCGTTCTACTGAGACACCGCTAATCCCGGAGGCTAACAGGCGCTCTGTCAGAGCAGACACCATATGCGTGCCGATGGCGTTTGTACCTTTGACGTTGTTGCGGCGGACGAGGTGAACAGTTTGGGCGTGAAGGCCGCGAGGTTCACGTCGGTCGCCGTGTCTTTGGGCTCCTCCTCAAACGTGACGTCATCGGGAATGAAGCTGTTCAACGGAGGCCACGTTTAAAAAAAAATGACAGGATTCAGAGCATCATAGATTATGGGTAGATTGTGGCTGTGGTCCGTTTTGGCGCCGTACCGGAGGTCCAGGACGGAGCAGCTGCTCTCGTACTCGTAGCCGTCACACTCCGAGTAGATCTTGGCAGCGGTGTCGACCGAGTCACACTCCACGACGGCGTAGAAATACTTGAGGCGCTTGAACTGGTAATCGCGCATCTTCTCTCTGTAATCGCTGACACACGCACACACACACACACACACTTAAAGAACAGGAGGAGGGAGGGGCTTCTGAGTCGTGACCCGGTTCAGGCTGCGGCGGTAGGTACCTCTGCTCCTCGCTGTCGTCCTCCGAGTCTTCGGGCAGAGCCCTCAGCTCCATCGGTCCCTGGGTCTCCTCCGCCTTCAGCCTTTCCCTCCCAAACTCTGATGGGTAGATCTGGATAATACCCAACATGCACTGCGGTTAATCTCACTGTCGACCCGCCCATTGGTGAGATAATAGAAAAAAGGCGCGGTGAAAAGGTATAACGTAACCGACCCGGAGGTCTCACCAGGAGCACACTATGCCAAAATCAAGGGGAATTCCAGTTCCAACGCTGCTTTCGAAGGTTCTGAGACTCACATTATCTACACAAGGAGAAGACCCGGAACAAGAGCGGACCCCCTCTAGACCGGACCCCCTTCCAAAGTTCCTCCGAGGCTTGATTAAAACCCAATTCTGTTTAGTAAGTCGTGAGGACTTACTACTGCTTTAATGAGCCAAAAATAAAACCTACTCAACAAATCAGACTTTCTCAATAGTCTTGGTTAACTGCCTCCTCCTCTGCGGCCCCTTTGACTCGTTGTGTCGCCCAGGGCTCCATCCTTGGCCCCTTATCTTTTTAGCCACTGGGTCGTAGTATAAACAGCTTGAGTCCAATTTCTCTTGAAAAAACTAAATTTGACTTATTGTTAAAGGAACAACCTTTGAATGAGTAAATGAAGTTAATAATACATAAATATTATATGTGTATGTACATATATACTGTATATATATATATATATATATATATATATATATATATATATATCGTCATAAAGACGCTGAGTAAAATATGATTTATAAAAGACATACGTCCTTGAGTCGATTTTGGTCTGAATTGGAACGTCGGTTGAGAAATAATGGCCTGAAAAAATGTGATTGTGCAGATAAAGTTCCTACCAAGTGGTGGGAAGATGCACCTGAACTTTCCCCAAAAATCAGTCCAGTTCTTCCTCACACTCAGGACTGTGATTGTTTAACATTTGGAAATGATCCACCAAACCGTTTTTGAGTCGTCGCGTTGACACGAAGGATCTGCGGCGGTGATAACGATTCCATAACATCCCAGACTTTCCGGGGATATTATGGAGAAGGAGGAAGAGGAGGATGAGGATGAAGAAGAAAGAAGATGAATGAAAGAAGATGAAAGAAGGAAGAAGAGGAAGGAAGAAGAAGAATGAAAGAAGAAGAAGAAGAATAGAATAAACGTCCTTTGTCTCCTTTACCTTGACAGAGAGGACAGCTCCTCCATTGGTTGTGAAGGAGTTCACCAGAGCCAGCAGGTCTTTGGCCTTCATCCGGTCCCAGTCCATGTTGCAGACGGCCAGTCGGGCCGAGACCTAGCAAACGTTCAGAAACAACAAACGCCGTTAAAGTCCGTCGGAGCGTTTGCCGCTTACGTTATGGACAGATCTTCATCACCCACCTCCTCACTGCGTGGAGCATCTTTGCACATCTCCCCCCAGTCGTGTTGGATCTCCTCCTCCTCTTTCCTCAGGATGACGTCCACCTCTTCGTCATCATCGTCTTCGTCTGAGCTGGTCTCTATGTTCCCCTTCCCTCTGGCCAGATCCGGCCCGCTGTCGCTCTCCTCTTCCGAGTCCAGACCCGACTCCTCCTCCTCTGAGCCACTCGCCACCTCACTCTCCTCATCTGCATCATCACTGCCATCTGTGAGGCCAAGATCATCATCCTCCTCCTCCTCCTCCTCCTCCACTGTGGATCGCTGCTCCTCTTCATCGTCTGAGGAAAACAATCAGAACATTTTCGGATAATTTACCACGATCACGGAATGTCGATGTTTCGCTTGGAACGAGGAAGAACTGGATTGATTTTGGTAAAGCTCAGTTGCATATTTTCGCCACTAGGAGGAGCGCGACCTCCAAAAGTTTTAGCTGATTAAAATGTTGCTGCTGAAGAAGATAGTCCAGCGTAAACGATGCTGAAGGAAATAAAATATGAAGTTTTGAAGCTCGTATTTTGCGGGAATTCCGATCAAACGTAGATTTTATCGGAGTCACAAACATCAACTCACCCGCTTCAATAACTCTCACGCCTCGTTGGGGCAGTTCCGTTTGGGCTTTACTCTCTTTTCCTTTCTTCTCCTTCATCCTTCCCACCGTTGCCTTCTTCCCCTCCGCCTCATCCTCGTCTTCCTCCTCTTCAGAGTCCGAGATGTTGTAGAAGCGCTTCAGGTCCTCGGTGGAGGTCTGGTTGATGGGTCGGCCCCTCTTGTCCACCGTGTACTTCACCTTGAAGCGCTTGTCGTGAAACATGGACTGGAACCGCTTGTCGATCTTGATTTTCCGTTCTCTCTCGGGCATTTCCCAGAATCTGGGGTCCCTCTGCACCCGCAGGAAGCGCTGATCGTCGCCTTGCTTCTTTTTAGACGACATGGCGGCGAGCTCAAAGTTTAGCCTGAAACATAAAAACCAGACATTCTTATATCGTTACGATCTACAATATGTAAATACACAAAGACATATATTATATTTGGATGTCAGAGAGCATCATAATGCTAGAAGAGGCCAGCGCCATGAGGGGATTCCAATTCTGCAGCAACGTGTCAAATTAACATCCACGTAAATGGTAGAACCCAAGGTTTCCCAGAAGAACATGGTCCAAATCATCCCACTGCCCCCCTCAGGTGTCTTTTCCCTGTAATGCATCCAAAACCACAAAGTTCATGTTATTCGCCACGGTTTTAGTGGGTAGGACCAGGAGGACTCTCTTATCTGGCACAGTTGGTTAGACAATGGACCCAAAATGAGACGAAAACTTGATTTTGACCCCAGAGATGGATTTCAGCTGCAAAGTACCACCTACGTCCACCAGAGGGCGCTTTACACACATACTACAACATTGTGCTGATACTTAAATCAATGTTGACATTAAAATCTAGCACTGTGCACGGTCAAAAAAATATGCAAAGGGCACTTGTCAAGAATATTAATTTAAAGGTATTATGCTCAAATGCTGTGTAATATATCAATCAACCGATGCTATTGTGAATTCACCCGTCAGTGGTTATAATGTTATGGCTAATATGATCAATCCGTCACGTTTCTGCACTCTTTCTTAAGAAAAATTCAAAAACTAACATTTGAATAAAATCGAGAATATGAGAAAGTGCAACCAAATATCACGGCTAACGTATCTGTTGTGTTTGTTGAAGCTAGTTTGAGAAGTCGGCGAGATTTGCTCAACAATCATGATTAGAATGATTACTCACTCTTCCCGGACTCAGAAACGTAAACGTCTCACAGGGAACAAGACCGAGCCTTTCGTTTTTTTTAAATAAATGAGTTTTGAGAAAATCTGAGGGGGTTTTAGTTCTTTAAACAAGCGATAAACTCATTTTAGTGTCAGACGCTCAGATTGAGAGGCTCGCGCTGACATGTAAACAAAGTGTCCCAAACAGCGACAGTTGAGGCGGGAAAATCAGACAGCGGCTAAAGCTACAAACCACCGATAATATATATGCGAAAATATAGTGACATCGATAAAAATGATGTTTGAAAGCAGAAATAACATTAAAAATCCGACAATACCTCTCTGGTGCTCGTCTACACGTGTTTTCCCAGCATGCAACTCTTCCGTGACCTTTTCCTCCCCCCGCCTTTTCCGTGTTACAGAGAGCGAAGAGGGACAAAAGATGCAAAACGCGCATGAATTACAAATTCAATGTCAAATGTAATATTATTTCGCAGTGACTTGAAAATGTTCCTCAAAACTTTAATAGAAATAAAACATCACAACTTGAACTTATCAAATGTTATTAAAAGGTTATATTTGTGTTTTTCTTTATTCATTTAGTCTACCTGTAGGTTCGAGTTTTGCAATGTTCTGTATTCCTCCATTTATTTTGTATGATTCTGACTTTGAACATTTTTATATTTTTCAAAAGAAAATCCTCTTTTTAAGCACCTTCTAACTAAGAAAAACAATTAACAAATCTATAACAATAGTAAATATTATTTAGATGCACCTATCAAAATAAATTACTCACACAATTAAAAAAAACAATAATAAATATGTCAAGATACTAAGTCAATAAAAAATGTAAAACAATGAAATAGAGATAACAATAAATAGGGATCATAATAATAATAGTAAACTTTATGTTTTCAAAACAATCACCATTTTAAAAATAATTATTTCTTTTATATAATATAAATATTTGTAGGCGTTGGACCAGACACACAACTTTGCTCTGACACATATTATGGATGTTCTGATATTTTATAAATCATAATAAGGTTAATACATCGGTACATTAAAATGAATGTGTTCCACACTCCAGTTCCGGAGTTTCCAGTGAGCCCGGGGAATTCTAGTTCCATGTTTTCCGTGCTGCTGTACTTGAGGTCACCCACAGCGGAGGACAGGAAGGAGTCCCATCGAGTAATGTTCCTCTTCTTCACTCCACAGCTGATCTGAAGCTCCGCCATGAGCAGCGGGATGTGTGGGAGACTCCTGCGGGCCGCTGCTGCTCCGCATGCGCCCTCCTCGGCCAGCTGGAGCCGGATCCTGGCCGCCTGCTGCCGTATCCGGGCCGGACCTGGGTCCGAACCCCGCAGGGGGGTGTCCGGGTCCGGGAGAGGCTCGATGAACGTGTTCAACAGAGAGATGAAGAGGAGGCAGAAGAACTGGGCAGCATCTCGGGAGGAGGGACACCAGTATGACTATCTGAGGGACGAGGTACCAGCTTTATTCCGCCTCCACTGGTTCCACTAAATCTATGATTCGTCAGCTGTTGGGAATAAACAAACAAACAAACAAACAAACAAACAAGAAGTGTCGGAATGAATCGGTGCTGCAGATATAAAGATTTATGCAGCTTTAATGATCCCTCCACACAAGGGCTCAGTACCAATGTGGCCAAAACTCCACGACCCCTCAAAATCATAGGAAAAGTCAACTCCTGCATGACACTGTTAAAAGAAAAGAAAAAAGATGGTGGTTGACGGCAGATAAAAGTTCATTCTGATAGAAATGCTTGTGCCAGTGATTGCTCCAAAGTTACGACAAAACGATAAATACGTAAATGTAAGTGAAACTAAAAAGATATTTTGCTCCTGATAAATAACCTAAACCGGCCTAAATCTTAAGAATGATCTTATTCTACGTTCAGGGACTGAAAGTAAACCTTTATTGGTCACATACGTTTCCACACAGTACGACACTGTAAAATCATTTCTCTGCATGTGGGCCATCACTGAAACTGGGCAGTGGGCGGAGCCTAATGAGAATAAAGACAGTCTACAGGTTCCGGCAACTTAAACTGCATTTCTACGATGTTTCAGGGGGAAAAAAGCGAATGATAGAAACATTCAAAGTGTCGGGTAGTTCTTGAAACGCAGTTTCTTCATCTCCCGGATTAAACGAAAGCCGTTGAACGAACTTCCGCTGAGCTGTGGAGCGATGCTGGGCGGTAACCAGATGGAGTTCAATTCTTCCCTTTTTTTTTTTAAACGACAGGTTGGCAGGCGAGTGGCGGACCGGGTCTACGACATCGCCAGGTGAGATTATGACGACTCGGCTGGATTCTGACCTCCGGTTGGATGTCCTCTCAAACCCGACTCCCTCTTCCTGTCTCCTCAGGACGTTTCCTCTGGCTCTGGACATCGGCGGCGGGAAAAGCCACATCGCGGAGCATTTAAGCGAAGTAGGTCAAGACTTAAACCTGTGACGGGGGTCGAACGCTGAAACGCTGACTCTGTGTCCGTTGGTGTTTCAGGATGTGGTGGAGCGTCTCCTCCTGACGGACGTCTCGGAGGAGAGTCTGGTGAGTGTGGAATCAAATCCCAGACACTCTATTTTTTATCTGCGCAGAATCTGTTAGCCTCTTACATCATCGACAAACTCTGCCTACCTAAGAAGGAGGCCGGACTCTAAATCTCCAACAAACTCTCCGAGGATCTCTCAGAGACTCGTCTCCCGCGCCTTCCACTTCAGCGTCCCTTCTCAGCACATTGAGCCCCTTAACCCCGCCCCGAAAGAAAGATCAAAGGCGGCAATAGTCACCTCTTGTTTGAGGTAATAAAACAATAAGCCGTTTGGAGTAGTGACGTTTTAGCCTTTGTTCCTGTGATTCCTTTGATGTTCCTTTGAGCGGTGGAACGGGCGGCTCGATGGGCTGAACAGAGACGCCGAAATGGAAGGCGCAGGAGATGAGCGGCTACAGAGTCTCTGAGAGGTAGTCGTTTCTGAGATCCTTTTCTTTCTTTTTTTTTATGAAGATGTTTTTCTGAAGAGTTGTTTTAAATGTCTTGTTGGGGTCCGAATAAACAAGCGGGTGTTTTTATTTTATCTGCAGAAAAAGAGGAGGCGGAGTCAGATCCCGACCGGCTGCGTTCTTGCCGACGAGGAGTTCCTGCCCTTTAAAGAAAACACCTTCGACCTGGTGGTGAGCAGCTTGAGGTGATTCTCTTCAAGGTCCTTTCTCCACATTTTTGGTCAGGATGAGACGGACGCTGCTGTTACCACCTCCTGCCACAGGAGGGCGATGAGATGCTGAATGTTCCAAAGCTGTTTCTAAGGTTCTGGGACTCCACAGATCCACAGTGAGACACATGGAGAAGACCTGGACCAATAGTGAACCTTCACAGAAGTGGACCACCTTCAAAATTCCTCCAAGATCCCGGAGAAGGTTCATTCAGGAAGTCCCAAATGATCCTAGGAGAACATCTAAGGAGCTCCAGGCCTCTCTCACCTCAGTAAAGGTCAGAGGTCATGGCTCCACTATTCGGAAGACACCGGGCTAGACCGGCATCATGACAGAGTTGTGAGGAGAAAGCTACTGATGACCCAGAAGAACATTAAGGCTGGTCTGAATTTACCCACAACACACCTTGATGACCCACCAGAAGAACATCAGGTGGCGGTGGAATGTTGTGAAGACGAGGATCGTGGAGGGAAACATGGATTCTATTGAAGGAGAATGTCAGGTCATCAGCCCGTGAGAGGGTCAAAAGGAATGAAATGAAAGTTCTGGAGTGTTCTAGTTGAATTTTGGACCTGAAGCCTTCTGAGATGCTGTGGTGGGACCTGAGAAGGTCTGTCCCTGCTCACAAATCCTCTGGTGTTGCTGCACTAAAGCAGCTCTGGAGAGAAGAGTGGGCCAGAATTCCCCCTCAGTGATGTCAGAACCTGACCTCCAGCCATCAGGAGGGTTCTGCTGCTGACGGTGGAACATCTAGATGTTCCCTGGTTCTCCTACTCCTGTGGAATCTTCACCTTTTATCTCACATGCGCCATTTGAAGCGTTGACGTGTTTTAATCTCGCCATCGTCCTATTTCAGTCTGCACTGGATCAACGACCTGCCTGGAGCGCTCCAACAGGTCCACCAGGTGCTGAAGCCGGATGGAGTCTTCATCGGCGCCATGGTGGGCGGCGAGACCCTTTACGAGCTGCGGTGCTCTCTCCAGCTCGCCGAGACGGAGAGAGAGGGAGGATTCTCCCCCCACATCTCCCCCTACACCGCCGTCACCGACCTGGGCAACCTGCTGGGCCAGGCCGGCTTCAGCATGCTGACCGTGGTGAGAAACCCACCAGAACAAGAACCTGTCAGGGGGGGGTCTCTCACTCTCTCGTTTGCTCTCTCTCTCTCTGCCTATCTTTGTATAGATAAATCTATCATGACAGGTCTATCTATCCATCTTCTTGTTCTATCATTCGTTCTGGGTCTAGCTACCTAAACCTGTAAGTCACTGTTTCTATCTCTATCTATTTACCCACATCTTTCTTCCTATCTAACATTCTATTTATCTATATCTATCTCTGCCTATCTCTACCACTCTACCTATCTCTATTTCTCTCTCTCTCTCTCTCTCTCTCTCTCTCCATCTGTCTCTCTCTCTCTCCATCTGTCTCTCTCCCTCGCTCTCCCCTCTCTCTCTCCATCTCTCTCTCCATCTGTCTCTCTTTCTCTCCCTCTCTCTCTGTCTCTGTCTCTCTCTCTATCTGTCTCTCTCCATCTGTCTCTCTCCATCTGTCTCTCTCCATCTGTCTCTCTTTCTCTCCCTCGCTCTCTCTCCATCTGTCTCTGTCTCTCCCTCTCTCTCTCCATCTGTCTCTCTCCCTCGCTCTCCCCTCTCTCTCTCCATCTGTCTCTCTTCCTCGCTCTCCCCTCTCTCTCTCCATCTGTCTCTCTTTCTCTCCCTCTCTCTCTCTGTCTCCCTCTCTCTCTCCATCTGTCTCTCTCCATCTTTCTCTCTCCATCTGTCTCTCTCCCTCTCTCTCCTCATCTCTCTCTCACCTGTGCAGTAGTGAACATGTGAAGTTTCTGACTCGGGTTTTTTTTCGGGGGCTGAAACAGTCGGTGTACAGATTCTGGTGCTCCCTGGTACCAGACCCGGTTCTGTCGGCTGATCCCATTGAGCCTTTTTAGCCCTCAAACACGACGTCCTGCCTGTCTGTCTCTCTGTTTCAGGACATTGATGAAGTCCAGGTCCACTATCCGGGAATCATTGAAGTCATGACTGATTTACAAGGTATGACAGAATCAGTTCTTCTCTGAGTCGGTTCTGAAGGTCCACTTTCAAGTCAGAACCGCTGGTTCCTCTGTTTCCCCTCGCTGTTCTCCATGAAAGTTAGGATTATAATAATAAATAAATAATAACGGAAGTAATTAATTAGCTTAGCAGCAGTGGTTCTGCGTGTGACTCTGGCCCGGTTTGGGTGGAACGGTCCAGTAGGACGGGCTGAGCGATGCCGTGGTACACAGTGGAGGGAGAAAGGGGGCGACGTAGAGTTCTTTTACCTGCTGGTCCAAACTGGTGTGGAGAACTCCATTGATTCCTTTGATGTTCCTCTGAGAGGTGGAGCTGGTGGCTCAGTGGGCTGAACAGAGACGCTGAAGTGGAAGTCGCAGGAGGATGTGCGAGATCCCCAGAGGGTTTTGTCGGAGTTGTCGGTAGATTTACAGGCTGGCAATAACCCAGACATTAATGGAGGAATCCGCTGGAATTGGTCCTAAAACCTCTGGTTCTGTCGGGCCTCGGTGGAACTTTCTCTTTTTTGAAACACGTACGTGATTGAAATCTGGTGGTTGAACCATCAGTGCAAACAGATTCGATTCCTCCACAGTGGATCTCTGACCTTCCTCCTCGTGCTGCAGGTATGGGCGAGAGCAACTGCGCCTGGAACAGGAGGACGCTGCTGCACAGAGACGCCATATTAGCGGCGGCCGCCATTTACAGAGGTGAGTGTGTTTTCACACACAGTGAGCCCATATTGGTACCGCTGAGCCTCAGGTTGGTTACTGCTGACGCTCAGTCTCATTTTTAGATAGGAGGGGCACATACCGATCACCCATAACATTATAACCACTGACGGGTGATGTCAGAATAACATCATCATCAGAACCTTTACATTTGGATCAAAGTGCTACAAAGTAAAAGCATCAATGTAAAATATAATAATAATTATAATATAAAAATATGATCAAAAAGCAGCAATTTTAATTAAAAGTTATAGGTTCTATTAAAAAGGGAGGTTTTAAGTCCTTTTTGAAAAGTCTCAGTCGTCTGTGGAGCCCTCAGATGGTCGGGGAGGGCATTCAGCAGACGAGGGGCAGCAGAAAAGAAGAGGGGAATGGGAAAAAAATGATACAGCCATGTTTACGGAAGAGAGGGGAAATGATGAGGATGAGGATGGAGAAGCTGCGGTGGAACATGTTACAGTTTTCATGTAGATTTGCGTGTCATCAGCGTATCAATGGAAAAAAGCTGAGTTATTCCCGCTTCCTTCTCGTTCTATTTCTGGCACTTCTGCTTCCCTTTACTTGGATGTTTTGTCCGCTGCAGTTCCCTTCGTCAGAACTGATCTGGGTCCTTTGGTTGACCAAGATCCAGAGTGACGCATCAGATCAGTCCAAAATAGAAACACCCGTGTTTGGACTTCTTCTTTCTGAGACAGGCCAGATGTCAAAAACCCTTTTCAGCCGCCTGATCAGGTCGGTACCGACGCTCCTGTGTCGCTTCATGCCAGTCGGTACCAGATGAAGGCTCTATTTTTGGGGCTGGGTCAGCCAGCAGCAGATTTGCAAACAGGTTCTGGAGCTCCTTCGGACTCATTTATACGCCATCAAGATATAGAAATACATTTATTTGTTTATCATGTCGCCGAAAAGTCGGGGATATAATATCATCCCCCGGGATGAGCTGGAGAGTGTCGCTGGGCAGAGGGATGTCTTCTTAGCCTACTGCCACCGCGACGGACCCAAGATATGTGGAAGAAAATGGATGGACTCTTCCTCCCACGGTACCTTAAACAGCTAGCATAGCTAGCTTTATGGAATCAGACACCAGAACCTCGTCAGTTCTTCTGTCGGTTCTGGCATTCTGCTGCTTCATCCGCCGGTCTCTGCTGAGGCCGACGTACCTGTCGATGTTGACGCCGACGGTCTGAGCTGCTCCGACAACTCTCTAGTTAACTTACCTGGCTCATGAGGGAAAGTCGGAATAAGCTCACGTTTCACAAAATCTTTGAACTGCTCCTTTAACTCCAGTCTAACGGCGTCTGTTTGAAAATGTTGCAGAGATGTACGGGAGCGAGGACGGCTCCGTCCCCGCCACCTTCGAGATCCTCTACATGATCGGCTGGAAGCCTCACGAGTCCCAGGTGAGAGAGTTAGATGGTGCGTTCAAAGACGGTGGTTAAACCAGAAATCACAAATTGGGAATTTTTCCGCGTTCTGGAAACGAGTCCGGAAAACACGATGGATGGGCTAGTGGGCATCGATTATTCCGTATGGATAGGCTGTAACGCCGCCAAACTTCACTCGTAAATGAAAGATGTATACCTACACGATCAGCCATAACATTATAACCACCTGACTTAATGCATATTGTGTAGTTCTTTTTCTAAGTTCTACTACGATAGCTCTTCTGTGGGATCAGACAACATAATTTTAATACTACTACTACTACTACTACTTATAGTAATAATATCAACTATAAGTTGATATTATATAATGGTTTGACACACCAATGGAGATCGTCCGCCAAAATACGCCTTCACACCTAACTGCAGGAGGAATCGTGACATTGCAATAAAAGGTATCTCTTCATCTTTTGGGGGTTGTAATGTTATGGCTGATGTATTCAAATGGAATAATAGTGTTAGAATTACAATCATCAGTCGCTATGATGTCGGGTAAATCAAGACGTCAAACGTCCTCATTTCCCACGTGTCACGAACGCAGCACGACTTCCGTCCCTCCTGGTTTTAATGATCTGGCTCTTCTCGCCGTCTTCAAACCTTGTTGTTGTTTGTCTGTTTCAGGCTAAACCGGCGAGGAGAGGCTCGGCCACGGCGTCGTTCGGGGATTTATCAAAGATCAAGCAGCCGACCAAAAAGACTTAGAAGATTCTGAGACGACCGACGCCGCGGGTTGGAGATCTGATATTTGTGTGTTCTGTGTGAAAGAAGATGAGATGTTCTTCTCTGTAATAAAGATGAGCCGACAGACGCTTTGGCAGAAATGAATCCATGAAAGAAAAACTGACTCTTCTTTCTATTTTTTCCTTTTTTTAAAAATTTTAAATCTTCCATTTCTTTTTTTTATATCTTTTTCATTTTTTTATACCTTTGATTTCTTATCCAGCATGACTTCACAGCCACTGCAGTTTCATTTCCAGCCCCTTTGACTCAGAACTTCCTCTCAGATGAAACAAAGGCGGGTTTCAGCCCTTCAGTCTGGGATCTTTGGTCGGCGGCGGCAGAAATGTTCCTCCACCTTCTGCTGGCTGCAGGTTCCTGTCTCAGCACCACCGGTAAGAATTCTCCACCTCTGACCGACTTCACCTCCAGAGGGTTTATTATTAATCAATCAATAATCACAATCTATTTAACTATAGAGGATAAAAATCATTATAATCTATTTAACTATAGAGGATGAAATAAATGTTTTTTAGAAACAAACCTTCTTCATTCAATCGATAGAATTCTCTTTTAAAACCTGAATCTTGTGTTTAATCAGGTTCTTTCATGCTAAACTTGTGTTTGAAGATCTCAAACCGCTCAGCACGAGTTAGAAAGACAGAAGAAAAGAAAAAAAGGGAGGGGGGTCCAATACTTTTTCACAGCGCTGCGGTTCGGTTCTGGAGAGGAACCGGGATTCTAATTTCTATTTGTTGCTTCCTCTTTGACAGAAATCCCCCAAAAAGTGGTGCAGCAGAAAACGGTGGTCAAACTTCCCTGCGCTCATGTGAGGGGGGATGTGTCGTGGAGCCGTTTCGGACTTGACGGTAACAAGGTGGTTCTGGTGTCCACCAAAAATGGCCTGGAAGTAAGACCCAAAACTCGCTTTGGTACCCTGGCAGATAATTCGCTGGTGATAACAAACGTCGGACCTTCGGATTCTGGAATGTACTTTTGCAACAATAGTCAAATATATATGGAAGTGACGACAGATCTCAACGGGGTTCCGCCCAGAGAAGCAGAACCGGGTCAGACGGACGCAGCTCCGGCAGGGGAAGCAGACCGGGAGGTCCGGCAGACCTCAGACGTCTGGAAAATCCCTGTTGGTGTGGTGGGCGGTGCTGCGCTGGTGCTTTTGGTGGTCTTGGTGCTGAGATTGCGCTCTAAGGAGAGCGGAGGGGCCATCGTGGAGGAAGCCGGTACTGAGCGGGTTTATGAGGAGATCGGCGAGGAGCCGGCGAGGAGCGGACCCGACGTCGAAAGGCCGTACTGCTGGGCGAGCTTCACTGAAACGCCCAACGACCCGGAGGAAAACCTCTACTGCAAAAGTAACAAGCCGAGAAGTGAAGGATGCAGGGAGGAGGAGGAGTTTGTGTACGACCTGGTTTCTGGGCCGGGTTCTGGTTCTGGGCCATTTGTCACACGTCTGATTCAGTAGCTGGACCTCCCGTGAGGCGTTTGGTACACTGAAGGTCAAAAGGTCACGGGATCCTCATCAGAGTCTGAGTTTAAATGTTGCAGCGGCGGCAGATGAAGACATCAGACATCCTTCTCCCCAGCAACACCCTCCAGCTCATCCTGGGAGATCCTGAGGCGTTCCCAGTCCAGATGAGATATATTGTCCCTCTAGAGAGTTCTGGGTCGACCCCGGTTGACCCAGAACTCTCAGGAGGGACTCCTCCCGGTTCACCAGGCCTTGAAAACCTCCAAACGGAGGCGTCTGGATCAGATGATGGACCACCTGAACCGGCTCCTTTCAACACAAAGGAGCGACTCGGGTCACTACCCAGAACTCGCGACCAGAAGTGAGGGCTGGCGCGTAGATGGACCGGTTAATTAAGAGGTTCTGACTCTCAGACCAGCTGCTTCACCACTCGGCTGCAAACAGATCCAGTAGATGCTGGAAGTCGCGAACTGATGAAGCCAACAGAACCACATCATCTTCAAACAGCAGAGGTGTGATTAAACCGGACCCTCTCCTCGCCCCCCGACTTCACCTTCAGAACCGCTCCATGAATATCAGGAACATTATCAGAGACATTCATATTACACTAATTTGTAAAAGAAAGAAATGAATAATTTCTATAATAATTAAAAATTTGATCATTTTTATAGAATTATATTTTTTATTGACGCTTTTATCTGCTTTTACTTTGTCGCGCCTTAAAATTTGATCCAAATGTAAAGTGCGTTATAAATTAAATGAATTATTATTAATAAAGAATGTTATCATTGAACTTCATGTCTTAGTTTTGAATGTTAATTATTTTGAAACTTTATTGATTTTCTGTTTCTTGCGTTGTTTTTATTTTCGCCTCTCACTTCCTTTTCCGGCTAGAATAGTCATCTTAGAATTGTCCATCATATATCTTACAATAAAGGTTGGTTTGAAGAAGACGACGATCACGTGTCCTCGTTGCCATGACATCAACCCTCGCTTTCGTGTAACCGGAAATTCGGCTCTGGCAACAATTTTTCAAGGTTTGACCGCCGTTTGTGTTTTTCAAGGACTTTTTCTCAACGATGGTGAGTAAAAACTTTGTTTTACTGAGAAGCAGGGACGACAGTTAGCGTAAGCGTGTGTTAGCTTATTATTAGCCGTGTTGTGCTCGAGGCTCGGCGAACGAACATCGGGTTTAATGTTGGGATTAAATGTTGTTTTCATTCCAGCCACCCAAAAGTAAGAGCGGACAAGCCGGGAGCGTGACGTCATCAGCGGTGGTGGACATTCTCTCAGCGGAGGAGATGGACAAAGATCAGGTCAGAACTGCTGCTAGGCTAAAGGGTTAGCTTCACTTCTCCTGTGACTTCCTCCTCTTCTTTCGGTCGGTGCCCTTCAGGGGTCTCAACAGTGGATCATCTGTCTCCATCTTCCCTTGTCCTCTGTCACACCGACCAACTGCATGTCCTCTCTCACCACATCACCAAACCTCTTTGCTCCTCCCCTTCTCCTCCTGCCTGCAGCTCCATCTCCAGCATCCTTCTTCCAGTAGATCCACTATCCCTGACCGGTACCAAAGTCCAAGAGACATCGGCTCAAAGGTGACCAGCAGCAGTGTTCTAAACCAAAGTGTGTGTGTGTGTGTGTGTGTGTGTGTGTGATCTCCAGCTGGAGGAGCACATCATTCGCCTCCGAGAGGAGTTGGACAGGGAGCGGGAGGAGA
Source organism: Lophius piscatorius (assembly GCA_009660295.1). Lineage (NCBI taxonomy): Eukaryota > Metazoa > Chordata > Actinopteri > Lophiiformes > Lophiidae > Lophius > Lophius piscatorius. The sequence continues at coordinate 5,982 of VRLP01006046.1, read as the reverse complement.
AGAGCTACTTCCAGCTGGAGCGGGATAAGATCCACTCCTTCTGGGAAATCTCCAAGAGGGACGTGGAGGAGGTGAAGGCCCGGCTGAGGAACAGACAGCGGGAGAGAGAGGGGGCGAAGGAGCGCCACCGGAGGGAGATCACTGTACGACGCACACAGACTCATGCACTCGCACACTTGTCAATAATTACACACTTCCTTTGATTTTTACTGGATTCTTTTTTCCCCGACAGAAAAAAAAACCTGACGGGGGTAGAAAGTTCTGACCCAGTTTCCTACACGTCACAATCTGTCATCTGTTAGAGTCACTGGGATCGTATGTGTCAGGACAAAATGTTCTGACCGTTAATTATTGCCCCACCCACTTACTTCACAGTGGTCATAATGTTTTGGCTGATCAGTGAAAATCTACTCTCTGCGCACGAATGTCAAATTTTCATTCTACAAATTGTTCGTTTTTCTGAACCTAGTAGGTCATCAGTTTCTGGACCCCAGACCGGATCGACCGGATGTTCCGAGACAAGAAGAGGAACCCGGTGAAAACATCTGGATGACGTCATCGCTCCTCAGTTCTTCCTCTCGTTCCCAGGAGTACAAGCAGAAGCTGAAACACGTCCTGTCCGAACACCACGACATCAACTCCGGGCTGAAGATGGACGGCGTGGCCTCCACCTCGCTCCTCCAGAACCGGAACCTGGAGGCAGAGTTTCAGCTTCGAGGAGAGAGGAGCGGCCTGCAGGCAGAACTCAGGGGGAAGAAGTTCCACAAGCAGAACTGCATCAAGGAGCTCAAGCTGGTGAGCCTCAGCATCCGTTTCCCGTCTTACCTGCACACCTGAGCCCGCTGAGCGCTGTTCTGCCCGTCTTTGGGTTCTCCGCAGAAACACCAGGTGGAGTTAATGGAGCTGGTCAACGTCTACGACAGAAGGATCAGAGGTCAGTAGAAGCGGTCTCCGCGTCCGAGATGAAGTCCACCGTCGTGAACTCCCTCCGCCGGTGTTTGAACAGATCTGGAGGCCAAGTATCACCGGAAGCAGCGGTTGATGACGGAAGCAGAGGAGAGGCGGAGGAAGGCGGAGATCGGCGCGCTGGAGGACAGGATGCAGAGGCGCGCCGTGACTCTGGTGGAGGACCAGGACAGGGCCCTGAGGGACGCCGAGGAGTACTACTCTGGAATCCAGATCAGACTGGCGGCGGAGCAGAGGGAGCTGAAGGTGGGAACGGTTCCCTGGAACCACAAATAGAGATACTCGAAACAACCGCAAACACAGTCGACCATAACATTAAAACCACCCGCTAATATTCAGCGGGTCCCCCTTTTTTTGCCGCCAAAACAGCCGTGATGTCACAGACACCTCTGGTACCCAGTGGTCCACAAAGTATTTGGATCCTTAACTGGAGTCAAAGTACTAATACCTCACTTAACTTAAAGTAAACGTGTACTAGTGTACAAGTATCAAAGTAAAAGTACTCACTCTGTGTTTTACTATTATAGGATGTTTATTGATTCATGCGCCTGTTGTAAATGTTAAAAGTTGAGAGTGGTGGATAGTAACTGATGTTCTGTTCTGTTCTGTTGACCCAGTTGTGAAGGAACGCATGAAGGTTAACTTAACTTTTGACCTTCAGTGGCGTCCTTGTTGTCCGACAGGAAGACCTATCGGAGGCGACGAAGCTGCAGACGGGGGCGGAGCGCGAGCTCTCGGCAGCTCAGCAGGAGAACGACCTCCTGACCGAGTCACTGCGGGAAACCCGGCAGAACCTCGCCGAGCTCCGGAAGCAGCGGGAAGAACAGGCGGAGGCCAAGAAGGCGGTTTGTTGGCTGCACAAAAAGACACTTCATCTTCTGGGCCACGCTGTGCTGGTCATAAAGGTTCTGGTACTGTCCCTGTACCGTCACTCCCCTTTAAAAGTTCTGGTACTGTTTTCCGACAGCTGACCAAAGCTCGAGTGAAGGTCACGGAACAGGAGCGGAGGGAAGTGACGGTGAAGCTGGAGTTGCTGCTGCAGGCCTGTGAGAAGGTGAGCTTCTCGCATCACGAGGCCTTTACCTTCGCTCGCTTCCGCCGGCGCCGACCCGAACGCTTTTCCGCCCCCCCTGCAGGTCCGGCAAGAACGCGACCAGCTTCTGAGGAGCCAGACGGACGCCATCCTGGACGTGCAGCAGCGGAGCGAGCTGAAGCAGATGTTGCTGGAGAGGCAGCTGGCGGCGCTGAGGGAAGCTGCGGAGAAGAAGGAGGCTCACCTCTGCGCCGCGCTCTCGGCGTCGAAGGTCCACCAGGACGCGAGCGACCACGCCGAAAACAGACTCAAGGTACCATTTCCACCTGTGGGAGTTCTTACAGAATTTCTCCGACATGTCCTGGCCTCAGTCTGTGACCGAGCAAGGTTCTGGGCTCGGTCCGGTAATGTTCCCGGTTCACTCCAACTCAGACCGACGATATAAGAATCTTTTTGCGGATGATGCTCTCATTTATTTCAATCCGCCAGAATGTTCCTAAAGGTGAGGAAAATGTAGGCCCCGATGACACAGGGACACGACTCCTGTGCCTCGGGTAACGGTTCCTATAGGTTAGTTGTTGGCTCCCTCACCTGGCTTTGGCGGCCAGATGTTAGACTAACCAGAACCTTGGGCCCGGACTCGGCCGCACAGCAGAACAGCCTGGTGCCGCGAGGTCCAAATGTGAAACAGGGCCACCAAATGTACCTAATGGCAAAGGTGGTTGGACCACCGATGGTCTTTGCGCGCGGCTACCTGCAGGAGGCGACGTTCATGGACAAACATCGTAACGGCGTTTCCTTCCTGTCTGTAGGAGATACTCCAGAGGAAACAAGACGCCGTCGAAGCCCTTCGCCGAGACCTGGCTCGGAACTGTCAGGTGAGTCCCGCACCGTTTGAGTGTCCCGACAGAAACCGCCGTCTGTCCGCTGACGCAGCGATGACGTCACAAACATGTGACCCGCAGGAGTACGACCAGCTGCTGCACAGCTGTCAGGAGAAGCTGAAGGCTCAGGGAGTTCCTCTGCAGGACTTCACCTTCAAGCCCTCAGAGCAGATCCTGGGCCGGCTCTGAGCTACGCTTGTGGGCGCTCCACTGGGATGGCTCTCCGCCGGAACCGCCGCCGCCGCCGCCGCCCACTGACGCACCAGCACCTTCCAGCGGTTTATGATGCGCGAGCAGATGTGTTCACAGTGTTAAAGACAATAAACAAGTATTTTTCCATCACCTCTTTCTCCTGTTCTAAATAATAAGTTTGATCCTCCATCTGTTAAAACACAGTAAAAACACAAAAACACAATCCGGACTGACTCCAGATGTCGAACCACCTCAGCTGTTCCCGTCACACGTGAAGGAGCAGCCCCTCACCTCATCTCTAAGTCAGAGTCCAGCCCCCCTCTGAAGGGAGCTCATTTCAGCTGCTTGTATCTTTGACCTCATTCTTTGAGAAAAAACGACCTCCGTGTAGAACAAAAAGTGGACTCAGCCCGAATGTCGTGGTTCACTCCTTTAATTGACACTCAGTGTCAATATTGACAAACAAACACATCCAGTAGAAAAACCATTTACAGTCTGTACACACAGTAGGGCTCGTATCATAAAAAGCAGTGAGATGTTCGTGGGTTCTTCTCCGGAAGACTTCAGGATCCGATCTCTGCCGGCGACGCGTTGGTCATGGGAAATTTAAAAAAAACGCAGCGGAAAGAATAATAAGTGCAAGAAATCCGACGCGTCAATTATTTAGTGTCTTTAAGCGTCTCAGAGTTTTCTCACTTGTTTTGCAGTGATGTTTTTTTATTTACATTAAATATTATTAGTGCAGCTCAGAGTAACTTCACCTCCCAGATACATTCTGACACAACAGCAAACCGATTCCCAATTATAAGCAGAACAGTGTTTTCTGACATGACCCCCTAGAGGAAGCGCGGAGTACTGCAGGGGGTCCGTGAGATTTGATTTTATTCAACGCCCCCCGTGACCCTGAGCAGGTGAACAGTCATAAAGAAATGAATGGAATTCAATACAACTGACGACTCAAGAGCTGTTCCATCTATCCATTTTCTCTAACCGCTTACCTGCTCAGGGTCAGGGTCAGGGCCGGAGCCAATCCCAGCTGACATGAGGGCGAGGGGCCAGGGTACGTCCTGGACTAATCCCCAGTTCATCACTGGGCCGACACACAGAGACGTTTAGTCCCCAATTCCCCCGTATTGAAAGGTTTTTGGCCGCGGGAGGGAACTAACACCAGTCTCCGGTGGGGATTTGAACCCACAACCTTCATTCTGCGAGGCCACCGGGTTATAAATGTCGTTGAATCATTCCCCAGCAAAACAGTTTGAGCAATTGATCCGCCGATCTTCAGGACGATCTAGTTTGTTTATATCAGTACACCAAGAATTGAACCCTCGACCCTCGACCCTGCCAGTGTTCATGGGTTCTATGTTCCCGACACCATAATTGATTCATCTACGCAGGTGTGTGTGTCACATAAACAGGAATTTGTATTTATTGCCAGAAACGTGGCTGAATGAATGTTTGTTGATGATTTTGGACGAAGAGCAGAGCAGCGGACGACAGCCTCTTCATCTCCTAGGATGGCAGCGGGTGAGGAAGAGGAGAGGAAAACGACCTACCGGTTTCTCCGTTCTTCCTTCGGCCCGGAGAAGAGGCACTGAGTCGGGGTTTTGGTTTTTTTTGGGTTTAGAGCACACAACACGCCGGCGTGGACGCTTCACTATCGGGTCAGCCGGTTCCGTGGCTGCTGTACTCGAACACGCCTTTCTTGAAAAACGGCGAGAACTGACAGATGGCTTGTTTGGTGAGATGGAAGCCGCCGTCTGCGTCGGCATTGAGAGGAGAGTTGGAGGACGCCAGCATCACCTGGAACACGTTCCTGAGGTACCGCTGAGAAGACAACAGAACCTGTTAGGACACCAATCCTGCTTCTGTGGGAGGTACCCTGTAGGGGGCGCCACCTTCCTCTGTCCCACAAACCAACTGCATGTCCTCTTTCCCTACATCCAGAAACCTCCTCTTTGGTCTTCTTCTTCTCCTGCCTGCATCTCCAGCATCCTTCTACCAGTAGATCCACTATCCCTCCTCTTCTTCACGGGTCAGAACCATCTCAATCTGTCCTCTCTGACTTTGTCTCCAGGACGTCTCACCTGGACTGTCCTCTGATGTCTCCTTTCTAATCCTGTCCTTCCTCCTCACTCCCAGAGAACATCTGAACATCTTCACCTCTGCCTCCTGTCTTCTAACCACCGTCTCTAAACCATCCAGCAGAACTGCTCTCACCTCCATCTTGGAAACATTCACCCTTCACTCCTGCTGCTCCTCTTCTGTCACAGATAACTCCTCTCACTCTTCTCCATCCTGCCTGCACTCGCTTCTTTACCTCTTCTCCACACTTCCCGTTGCTCCTAACAGTTGAGCCCAAGTCCTGAAACTGCTGCACCTTCACCTCTTCTCCTCCATCCTCACCTCCTCCTGCCTCCCTTTCACTCACACACATGTATTCGGTCTTCATTCCTCTTCTCTCCAGCGCATACCTCCACCTCTCCAGGTTCTCCTCCACCTGCTCCCTGCTCTCACTACAGATCACAATGTCCTCCACCAGCATCATAGTCCATGGAGACTCCTGCTGACCTCCTCTGTCAGTCTGTCCATCACCACAGCAAACAAGAAGGGGCTCAGAGCCCATCCTTGCTGAAGTCCCACCTCAACTTTGAACCCATCCATCACTCCTGCTGCTCACCTCACCGCCGTCATGCTGCTCTCATAAATATCCTGTCCCACTCTAACATACTTCCTGTCACTCCAGACCTCCTCATGCAATCCCACAATTCCTCCCTCACCACTCTGTCCTACACTTCCTGTAAATCCACAAAGACACAATGCAGCTCCTTCTGACCATCTCTAAACTTCTCCATCAGCTCCTTCTGACCTTCTCTAAACTTCTCCATCAGCTCCTTCTGACCCCTA
>VRLP01006045.1:17500-31573 GCA_009660295.1 Lophius piscatorius | reverse complement strand
GAGGAAGGACAGGATTAGAAAGGAGACATCAGAGGGACAGTCCAGGTTAGACGTCCTGGAGACAAAGTCAGAGAGGACAGATTGAGATGGTTCTGACCCGTGAAGAGGAGGGATAGTTAGATAGATGGAGCTGCAGGCAGGAGAAGAAGGGGAGGAGGTTTCTGGATGTGCTGAGAGAGGACATGTAGTTGGTTGGTGTGACGCAGGAAGATGCAGAGGACAGGAGGAGATGGAAGTAGATGTTCCAGGAGCTCCGTTAAATCTACAGTCACATGATGCACCGAGGTCTTCCTCCATGAGAGGAAGAACACTTTACAAACAGCATGGTCCTTTTTTCATTTTCTTAGAGACGTTTTGGAGGTAAAACGAAGACACTTACTGGATCTCCAGCTTCCTCCCACAGTACCCACAGGACAGAGATGTTGTGCTTTCACAGAACCAGGTACCAGAAGAACCTCCACCCTGGTTTTCAGTCGGGCTTGGATTAAATATGTGACCATATCAAACCATCTTTTTTTTCATTACCAGTTATCAGCAGAAGAACTTTCTGTTCTAGTGTTGATCACAAAAGAAAAGATCTAGAGCCAAACAGTTCTTAAAGAACAGGCCCCGCCCACACAGGAAGAGAATCGTCTGATTCATTAAAAGAACAATCTAATAATCTGAGTTTGACTCTCCTTCCTCACAGCCCAGTTGAATTCTCTAGGGTTCTTCATGATGGAGGGTTGAGGACTCTACAATCCCAGAACACGCCCACGGATCACTGTCAGACTTAAAGGAGCAGCCGGCGGCAGAATCAGGGCGAAGCGGGTCAGCAGAACCGTGAGCGAGATGAAGACACAGTGTAGAGGTGTTTTAAACCCAACACGGTTCACCTGCAGATGTACCTGTACCGGCCGGTCTGTAAAAACATTCATCAGGTGACAAAAAGAACAAACAGAAAAGAAACATATTTCATATAACAAACAAAAACAAAGTGTTTTTTTACATTTAAAGTCCAAAATAATTCCACTTGAATGATTTATTGTGTGGAGGAGATCACCCTTCATCATCCTCCATCACCCTTCATCATCTACCTGAATGAGTGTTTGGGATGAAGGAAGAAAAAGGATCAAAGGTTCGTGCTACTCAAAATAAAAACCGATTCTCAAAGATCAAAGTTTGTATTTAAAGATATTAGATTATTGATAACCAAACTAGTTCTAAGCTGTCGTCCCCTAAAAGACCCCAACCCCCTGCGTTGTACGAGCGATTGAACTCCTCAGAGTTCGTTTGTGACGGCGCCATCGTTTCCACGACTTCTGAGTTTTCCATTTCTCCTTTTGAATGTTTTTTCTCGATGCCTCATCTGAATCGTGACCTTGACCTTGACCGTGACCTCCCTCACAGTCGGTGCCGCTGCTGCTTTTATCCAGCGGGTTGACAGTCAGCTGATGGCGTCTCCTTCTGGTCTGACTCTTCACAGACGTCGTCTCTGCTTGCCGTCGCATGGATTCTGTGACGCCTCGTAGAGAAGGTCGTTTAAGGTCGTTCAATAACCAACGTTCAGTGTTTAGAGAGCAGAGTCTTCCTCACCCAGCTGATAACACGGCAGCTAGTTTTCTTTTTGCTGTGGTTTCTGGCCTGAAACCAGAATCCGACTTTAATTGCCCTCGTATTGTTTTTATTTAAACACATTTTTATTTTAAATAAGAACAATGATTTGTCTTCTGAGGTTTTATTAATCTGCATTATTGCTCTGTTCCACAGTGGCGCCACAATATCCCTCATTTGGGGCTCAGCAAAAGATTGACTGTTATCTCACAATCCCCCAGAAGGACTTCTGATTAACCACGTAGAGAAAACTGACAATTAAGAGAAATCATTAAAAGCAGAAACGGAAGAATTCCAGAGCTTTTCAACATTTCAGCAAGTTTCTCCTGCCTTCCCTCAAAGAGCCGTCAGTCAGTTGTAGATCAGACGGAGGAGGGATGTTCTGACACGGTCCTACGTTCACGTGAGCGAACAGAGGGAGTCTAGATTTCAGCGATGGAGCGGCGTGGAGGCTCCGGGTTCCACTGATGCATGCGTGATTGAAGCTGATGAAGCCGAGCGGTACCGAGCTCCAGCAGACGCCATCATTTATTCAAATGAGTCTTTCTTTGCACACAGCTGAGTAAAATGTGTCGGAATCACATCCAGCAGAGACAAAACCACCGGGTCGGGCTCTCTGTGTGCAGCAGCGGTCAGAACTAGAACCAGAACATCTGCGTGGGCTGATGTCCAGCGATGAGGGACATGTTGTCCTGGGTTTTATACATTCCTGCTTTCAGGAAAACAAACAAAAACTACAAACCGATGCGTGACAGGAGCTGTCAATCAAACGATGCCGTGGTGAAGTCCAGGTTAAAGGTGCAGTCTGTGTAATATGGTGGCATCTAGAGGCAGAGTTCCACATGTCAGCTGACGCGTCATGATCCAGGAACCTTCAGGAGTCACTAAAGATGTCGTGTAGCATGATGAGGATGAACTGCACCGTAAAATGGTTTCATGAGTCTGGTCTTCATCTTTTCTTTTAACAGCAGACGACTGGACCAACATGGCAGTGAAAGATGGCGACCCATCCCTGAGGGAGCAGTGGGCGGAGCCTTTGAAGCGCCCAGGGAGCTAGGGCTTCAGGGTCTTATTCAAGGATCCTATGACAAGGAGACCCCGGTGGGACTTGAACCGACTACCTTCAGATCGGGAGACGGACGCTCTACAACCTGAACTAGTAGGAGTAGAAGATATTACTGTCTTTACTCCAAACTAATATTTAAATGCGGTAAATGTACGGTACAGTGTATATATATATATATAAATATATATATATATATCTATAGATGTATATGTATATAGATGTATATATATATAGATGTATATATAGATGTATATGTATATAGATGTATACGTGTATTCAGCTGATTATACACTAGAAATCCAAAGAGAAGGTCCTAAATCTTTCACACTGTACCTTTAAATGCTGTCTGGCAGCGAGGGAAAGCAGATAAGCAGACCTGAGCCGTGTTTGTAGAAGAGATGCGACGCATGAATATCAATGTTTGGTGCGTCTGGTGATCTAATGATGTCTGTGTATGAAATTAAAACTTCAAACTATTTTGGAATTATGTCAAGCTTTGAGGAGATTGAGAAGTTAGTAAAGCGCGTAGACAAAGAGAGAGTCACATGCAGAGAAGCAGACGGAGAGACGGAGAGACGCACACCGTTCTTACAACAACACTAACGCAGGAATGAAACCGGTGGCAGTGGCAGGAACCATCACAGACTCCACCTCAGCTTCTCTTCTCAAAGGGCCTCTTGGCATTTTTAGCAGGTTCAAATCAAGTGGTGCACAGCTGCTGGAGGCCAGCAAATTAGAATAAACCCACAAGCTCTCCACCTCTTAACTGACATACACATATGTGTGTGTGTGTGTGTGTGTGTGTGTGTGTGTGTGCTGTTTCACAAATGTCACAATCTAATATGCGTCCACAGACGGCGAGGGTTTGTCAATACCAGCTCAATCAGGAGAGACAGAATGAAGATGAGATGGATGTTTGAGAATGGATACTGGTGGTGGTGGCTCATGACTCTGCTGAGGCCAATGAATGATGAATTGATGGATCTGTGAGGATTGGGTGGCGTTGAGGAGGAGGAGGGAGCACACAATAGGTGCATCGCCAATTATTTATATTTAAAAAAAAAGAAGATTGTTTTGATTTGCTTACACTTCCTGTCCTGTTTTCTTTGATCTGTTTGAACTTATATTCCATTTCTTCAGTTTTTGAGTTTTATTTCCCTCCTGTATTGGTGAGTTTCACTCCTTCTCCCTCTCTGTGTCCGTTTCCTCCTGTGTGGTTTCTCTGCTCCTCCTGTGGTTTCTCTGCTCCTCCTGTGGTTTCTCTGCTCCTCCTGTGGTTTCTCTTCTCCTCCTGTGGTTTCTCTGCTCCTCCTGTGGTTTCTCTTCTCCTCCTGTGGTTTCTCTGCTCCTCCTGTGGTTTCTCTGCTCCTCCTGTGGTTTCTCTTCTCCTCCTGTGGTTTCTCTTCTCCTCCTGTGGTTTCTCTGCTCCTCCTGTGGTATTGTCCACCTGTACAGTCTCCACTCACCTTTCCTTCTGTTCCAGCTGGTTTTTGTCTCGTCGTTTCTCCTCCCTCCTCTCCTCGTGTTTAATTCAGTTTTTCTTGACTGTATTTGCTCCCTTGAACTTCTCTGCTCCTTCTGTGTGGTTTCCCTCCTGGACTGATCGTATGGTCCTGACCTTGATGACCTCGTCTTGGCCTCCTTGTCTGTCTTCTTCTGTGTTGTTTTTAACGTGACACTGCCCACTACTGGCCTGTCATACAAAGTGCAGCGTTTTCAGCTGTCAGGAACTTTTTCACAAACTTCTGCAGAACATTTTAAAAAGAGAAAAAAAGAAAACTTTTGTGTTTTCAGCTAAACTTTGTCTTTTAAACAGGCCTTATCAGAGAAGGGCTGTATGTGGATGATGTCAGACTGTCTGTTTGAACTGACTGACAGCATCCCTCTCTTCATTTCTTACTTCTGTGGACTAGTAGGGATAAATAAAGGACTGATGAAGACATGTCTTATCTTCTCTGAATCATACGTACTTACTTCATGAAATGGCTCGGAGTGCTTTAATCTCATTATTAAGGTGAAATGGAATGTTTGACTCGGGGGAGAACGGAAGCGTTTCCTCCACCTTAAAAGCCTTAAACTCCACCCTCCAACGAATCCATGGGCCTCCTGATGAATATCAGGGACTCATATTTGGCCCTGAGCCCTGCTCAGTATTTTACTTTGGACGGTTTGGGGCTCTAGCTTGAACAAAAAAGTACAAAGACTGAGAAAATAAAACAACACATAAATCAAGTCACTTCCCAGGATGCAAAAGTTGGTAGTTCTTCATTAGGATTTCCTTTACATCCCTGCTCTGAATAAAACATTGCTTAGAGTTCAGTTGTTTGGACTCTCCGTGTGAGAGCGGCGCCGTGAATGACTTTGTGAGGTTTGTGGTTCCAGCGGTGTGCCGGTGTGAATCCTCAGGGTTCTAACCTACTGGCAGACAGACGCACACATGTGGAGGGGCTGGGTTTCCTGTACGTGACCCAGCATATCGCTTATTCCCTCCTGACGCCTCTCCTCAGCTCCTTCCTCCTGGCGCTCCTGGTGAAGAGGGACAACAACCGTTTCAATGCATCACAAACCTTCCAGCCTTTTCTCTCTTCAGGTTCACGGAGGCAAATGTGGGGAAGGAGGAACGTCATTCCAAAGTCCAAGTAGAAACACCACCCAAGTCAGATTCTCCTCAGTAGAATGTTTCACCTGTTGTTGTTGTTGTTGTTTGTTTATTTCTGACCAGCTGTCCACATGACCTAAAAGTAATTATATACCTGAAAAGTCCTTCATGTCAACGGGAAACTCAAAGACTTCATCTACGCATCATTTAAAAATGTATCCCCAGATGGATCTTAGTGCGAGGAAGAACTGGAGAGACTCTGGGAAAGGTCGGTTGCATGTGTCGGACTCTAGGGGGAGCTTTATCTCCGACAGTCTTCAGACCGTTATTTCTCAACCGTTGGTCTGATTTAGTCACAATGTAGTTCCTGATCTTCCTTGTCAGACTTCATTCTAACAGTTCATATTTTACTCACTAGGGGGAGCTCTTTCATGAAAAACACTGGTTTGCAGACATAACTTGATGTTAATCATGGAGGTCCATCAGGGGATGGCTTGTACAGTGCAGGGGATAGGGGGCCTTTCAGGGATAAACCCTTGCTGTCGAACTGCTTCCAGTTCATCAACTAGACGAACCAAATGAAACTTTCTGCCATTAATAAATGTCGTCCACTGACAGAAACCACCGCAGGAGACCATCACTCCCTCAACATGTCTGTGGTTATAATGTTCTGGCTAATCGTTCTACACCAGGACTAACGTATCAGAGCACAGGTTTTACCGCTCGTTTCCTTTCATGAGGAATTCATGGGGACGTTTTTATTAGACGATAAATACTGACAGGTTTAGTTTTCAGAGAAATGAGACAAAGAGAAACGGAAAAATTCAAATCAGCTTTGATTCAGAAGATATTTCATAAAACCTTACTTTCAAGTTAACTTCTGCCTACGTGTGTGCGTGAAAGAAGTGTGTGTGCGTGAAAGAAGTGTGTGTGTGTGCGTGAAAGAAGTGTGTGTGTGTGTGTGTGAAAGAAGTGTGTGTGTGTGCGTGAAAGAAGTGTGTGTGTGTGTGTGTGAAAGAAGTGTGTGTGTGTGCGTGAAAGAAGTGTGTGTGTGTGCGTGAAAGAAGTGTGTGTGTGTGTGTGAAAGAAGTGTGTGTGTGTGTGTGAAAGAAGTGTGTGTGTGTGCGTGAAAGAAGTGTGTGTGTGCGTACAGAAATGATTCTATATTTATAAAATATGTGATTTAAAGCTGATGTTGTTTGATCTCAGTGTCGACATCCTGGAAGTTTCTCTCACCTGACATTATCTCACCTGACATTATCTCACTTGATGAGATTATCTCACCTGATGAGATTATCTCACCTGACATTATCTCACTTGAGATTATCTCACCTGACATTATCTCACCTGACATTATCTCACTTGAGATTATCTCACCTGACATTATCTCACTTGATGAGATTATCTCACCTGATGAGATTATCTCACCTGACATTATCTCACCTGACATTATCTCACTTGAGATTATCTCACCTGACATTATCTCACCTGACATTATCTCACTTGAGATTATCTCACCTGACATTATCTCACTTGAGATTATCTCACCTGATGAGATTATCTCACCTGATGAGATTATCTCACCTGACATTATCTCACCTGACATTATCTCACTTAAGATTATCTCACCTGACATTATCTCACCTGACATTATCTCACTTGAGATTATCTCACCTGACATTATCTCACTTGAGATTATCTCACCTGACATTATCTCACCTGATGAGATTATCTCACCTGACATTATCTCACCTGAGATTATCTCACTTGACATTATCTCACCTGAGATTATCTCACCTGACATTATCTCACCTGACATTATCTCACCTGAAATTATCTCACCTGGCATTATCTCACCTGACATTATCTCACTTGAGATTATCTCACCTGACATTATCTCACCTGACATTATCTCACCTGACATTATCTCACCTGAGATTATCTCCTCCTATTTAGAATGTTTTTGTGCTTACCTGATTCTAAAGCTCAGAAGAAATGGATCAGAGCAGCAAACAGGCTCCTCCCCCTTCTATTGGACCGCTGCAGCCGGTCCTCTGCTGCAGGTCTGGTACCGTCAGATGAGGGAATACATTCTGTGTTTCAGGACATCTTTTGTGGTTTGAGGGAAGCTTGTGTGGTTCTGACCCTGGACTGAGCCAGAACTGACAGGCAGCACTGGAGGAGAGGATGTTAGCAAATCTCTCTGCTATAATGGGCTCCGACCTCCACCCTTCTCCATGACACGCCGTCAGCGGTGTGGAGGACCTTCAGTCACGGCCCGCTTCACTCAGCGGTGCCAAAGAGTCCATCAGGCCGCCAGCGAGCCAACACCAGCCGACCCAAACCCTTCAGCTGCTGCCAGCTGGGTGGAGCTCAGGAACATTGTGTAAGCGGGGGTTAAAGTGGGATCTGGCAGATGAGGGAACCCGAAAGTCCTAAGAGCCGGTCCAGGTCCAGAAAAAATATGGAATTCCATGAATTTATGCCTCATTGCATCTTTTAAATATGTGATAAATATGTTTGTATCTCAGTCCATGACTTCTAGTAGGGTGAGATGAAGAGACGACAGAAGGACAGAATGTCGTCTTCAGCACCGCAGACGGACCTTCAAGGAGAAGAGGACACACGAAGCATCCCTTCGGGAGTTCCTCTTCCTGATTCAGGCTCAAACTGTATTATGGGATGTACTTGAATTACATTTGATCATTTCTATTTCTTCACCTTTATATTTGTTGTACTTGGATGTTACGATGATGAGGAGGATGATGATGAGGATGAGAATCTTCAACGATGACGGAGGACCCAGACTGATGCGACCCTTTTTAAGTTCTGATGTCATAAATGAAAAAGTGAAAATAAACACAAAGCGGTTTTTGAAAGAATTAAAAGTACAATGTTTGTATAAATTCAAAAATGTAACCATACATAACGAATCCTACTATGGTGATGCCAGGACCCGCCTACTGTGATTATGATTGACATGTGACCACAGGAACTTCATCGCCATTCGGGTCAGAGGCAGACTACGGCGGGTCATGATGTCATCACAGTAGGATCCATGAATGCATGAACATAAAGTCTCACCCTGTGGACTTACTGTAAGTTCTGCTGACAGGCCCGTTAGTCCATCTATTTCACGTTTACTGGATCCAACTGGTCCAACAATGAAAGAAACATCGGCGCCTTTTTGAATTACATAGTGGAAAAGTGATCTTGTTAATCTTCTATTGGATGGACCACTTCAGAAGAAGACTACCTTTATAAAGGTTCTATAAATGGTTTATGATTAGGTGGTAAACCCTCCATACGTCGTTTCTTAACGTTAATAAACGTTTATAACACATGTGGGTAACTATTTAGCAATACCAAGTTAGCAGTAGAGACATGTGGGCTCACTATTTGGCAGGCATCAGGTCTCTGATATTATTCACATTGAATGAGTCACAGCAGCTTATAATGATTCGGTTAAATGTTTACAACTTAATCAGTCAACTACAAACAGAGTATTTATAAAACCTTACTGGGGGGGGGGGGGGGCGTGTTGTTGTGAAGTGGTGGGGGGGGTAAATGATGATCATCTGCTCTCAGACGTTACTGCTGCCTCTTTACTGCTGCAAACATCAAATGTGACCATGAGCCAACAAACTGTTTCACTTATCTATTTATTGAAGGTGGCACTATTCCATTCTGGACCGGTTCCGACCCACTTAACCCCCATGCATAACCCATTCCACTGCCTCCACTCTGAGGGCCGACTGCATCAGCGGGGAAGCGATACCAACATTAAAATATTCATGACCCGTTTCATTTTAATGTTACCTCTGACCCTGAAAGATCTGCTGAGGTTCTGGTAGAACCGCTACAAGTCCAATCAACGCACCGCTCATGTTGGGATGTTCTGTAGATCAGGTTCTGTATGACGCGTAGATGGACGTCAGCCCGAAACAATCAACAGAACAAGACAGCTTCTGTCCGGTTCTGTGGATGAACAGATGAGGAGGATGCAGGAGGAGGAGGAGGGAGTGGATGAACAGATGAGGATGCAGGAGGAGGAGGGAGAGGATGGATGAACAGATGAGGATGCAGGAGGAGGAGGAGGGAGTGGATGAACAGATGAGGATGCAGGAGGAGGAGGAGGGAGTGGATGAACAGATGAGGAGGAGGGAGAGGATGGATGAACAGATGAGGAGGATGAAGGAGGAGGAGGGAGAGGATGGATGAACAGATGAGGAGGAGGAGGGAGAGGATGGATGAACAGATGAGGAGGAGGGAGAGGATGGATGAACAGATGAGGAGGATGCAGGAGGAGGGAGGGAGTGGATGAACAGATGAGGAAGATGCAGGAGGAGGAGGGAGTGGATGAACAGATGAGGAGGAGGAGGGAGAGGATGGATGAACAGATGAGGAGGATGAAGGAGGAGGGAGGGAGTGGATGAACAGCTGAGGATGCAGGAGGAGGGGGTGGATGAACAGATGAGGAGGAGGGGGTGGATGAACAGATGAGGAGGAGGAGGGAGAGGATGGATGAACAGATGAGGAGGATGAAGGAGGAGGGAGGGAGTGGATGAATAGATGAGGAGGAGGAGGGAGAGGATGGATGAATAGATGAGGATGAAGGAGGAGGAGGAGGGAGTGGATGAACAGATGAGGAGGAGGAGGGAGAGGATGGATGAACAGATGAGGAGGATGAAGGAGGAGGAGGGAGAGGATGGATGAACAGATGAGGAGGATTGTATGTGTGTGTGGGTCCAGAGACCCGTCCCAGTGGTCTTTGGGTTGTCGTGGGTTCGAGGCCCACCTTATCACGCCCCTTTATTGTCATTCCTGACATCTTCTGCCTCTGAGCAGCAGACACTTCAGACTTCCCTTCAGTAGCTCCAGCAGAACCGACCCACTCACGGGCATTTCAAATGTTCATCCTGATTAATGAAATGTTCTGTTCTGTTGTACCGACCCGTTAACAGCCTGCAGGTCTGAGAACAGCTTCAGCTTCAGAGGTTTGTAGGTGATTAGCGTAGAAACTTGTCCTCCTGTGTTCAAGAACACAAGTCCGAGACGGCGGAACCGTTAATCAGCCGTGTTGTTGAAGGGGAACAAGCCGGGCTTTGGGTTTCTACCAGCTGCTGACCTTTCTGACGGAATGTTTCTGTGCAGAGAAAATACAGAAAGCCTTTATTACCGTTTCCTGGCAGCAGAATCCAGCAATACGTCTCCTCTTATGAGGGGAGCATTGAATAAAAAAGGCCCGTGGGGGATTGTGAAACCCCCCCTGAAGGGAGCGTTTCACCCCCGGGCCCGCGGCGCCGTCTAATGTCTTGATTAAAGTATTGACCCGCCTGTGATCAGATAATGTTTGCAGTTATTGTACATCAGAACAGCAGATCCAGAAGAACACACGGCCAGACCGCCCCCTAAAAGAGTGTGTTGTAGCCCCCCGGGGCGCTGCGCCGTAAATCCCAGCAACCTAATAGCAGACACAGAACTAACCCGCGGTACCGGCGAGGGGAGACAGGCTGCAGCGGGTAAAGCTGATACCCAATCAGGACTTTTCAGGGGACTCGCTCCGTTTCACAGCGGTGGAATAAAACGAGGCTTCAGTTCCCTGGTGGTCAGAATTTCAAGAAAGCAGGAAACTGAGTGTAAGAAAAAAGTCTAGAAGAATCTTTAATAAAGGTTTGTGGGTGAAACTCAGCGCCGGGTCGTCTGGGTTCATTAAGGCCTTCTCTGCCGGCCCAGACATTGACAGAAAATAAATATATGTTTGACAAAAAAAAAGATTAAATAAACATTTTAATTTGTTTGAATAGTTTGTTCAAGTCCGTTTCTTCGGGTCATTTCATCGGTTCTGTCCCGCTGCGTCCACTGGGCTCATATAAATAAGCTATCTTTGTTTTATCCAATCAGATGTCTCCGGTGTGGTCTCTGGTGAAACCTCAGAACCAGAACCTTCCACAGAGAAGACTTCTGAGGACCTCTTTGATGGTCACATTCTTTTACCAATCAGATGTGGGAGTTGTCATTTAGGGCGTGTTCTCTGGCATGCCAGGGTATTCTGTGTAGGCTGGGCGTGTCCTTAAAGTCGGCTCGTCCTGCGTCAGTGTTCCGTGTGAGGAAGGCGCTTCGTTCATATCCTCTGCTACTGCTGAGCGCTTAACTTTCAACAAGTTAAGAGTAATTGGACAAATAGGACCTCCATGCCAATGGAAAAGGAGCTTATAATTTAACTGAGCCGCACGGGTGTCGACTACAACCTTGTTATTGGACTATTTTTTTACAAGAAAGAAAGGAGGACAGACTTTATCTTCCAATGAGGAACAGCTTTAGTGAGTCTGACTTTTAAGCTGTTAATTATTCCTGGCTGTAGGGGAAATAATAATCCGTATCGCTTCTGGAGACTCTTTGTCTGCGAGATAACTCAAGAACTCTTTCAT
Organism: Lophius piscatorius; assembly: GCA_009660295.1. Lineage (NCBI taxonomy): Eukaryota > Metazoa > Chordata > Actinopteri > Lophiiformes > Lophiidae > Lophius > Lophius piscatorius. Next base: position 19,884 of record VRLP01006045.1, on the reverse strand, counting down.
GCATCATTGTCAAACTTTGTCTCAACGTAGACCTTCGTGTGAGGAGGAACTGGAGAGATTTTGAGAAAGGTCAGTTGTATATTTCTGACACTAGGGGGTGCTTAATCGCCAAAAGTTTTTACCCCATCAGTTCTCAACCAGTGATCCAGTTTTATGGAAATGTGGTTCTCATGGATCGACCTCAGAAGATCTATCGTGGTTACCTCTAACAGTTCTTATTTTACTCTCTAGATGGGTATTTATTTTTCCAGAAATACTGTATACATAACTGCACATTTAATTTGTGCAGTTTAATCAGTGGGATTGTTTGTACAATGCAGGTCATTGGGGGCTTTCCAGGGATAAACCCCTGCTGTCAGCTCAACAGCGTAGGTCTGGTTGATTTAAAGATAATTTCAATCAGCTGGTTTATTTCTGTGTTTAACATGTTTGATTATATTTAACATGGAGGACACTGACATAACGCTGAAGGTTCTGTGCAGGACGGACTGACGAGAGGGAGAATTCTTCTGGACTACCATTTGTTGTCATGAAAGGTTTTGCTGCCAGAATGTGGTTTTGAAGGCAAACCTCTGGCTTTCATCTGTTTTTGCGTCTTCATCTCCATCTTTCTGGCTGCCTCTCCTCTGCTGTGTGGATGTCCTTCCTCGTTAAATTCTGCAATTTAACGAAGGTATGGATCGGTGCCATCTGCTCTCCTCTCAGCCAGACTCAGAACCAGAGACGGACTGAGATAAAGTGACAGGCACACATAAAAAAAACACTGGCAGAGAAGAGAAGAGAACAAAGTAGAAAGATGGAGGTCAGACGACTGTAGCGAGACAAACAGATGTGAAAGGTCTGATTGGTTTACATTTATTTTTCCACGCGACACGATGTTAAACCAAGTGTGTGTGTGTGTGTGTGTGTGTGTGTGTGTGTGTGGGAGGGGGGGGACTTATCAAGAATAGAGTGTATAACACAATCATTATCATCTCTTTTAAAATATAAGTGGAAGTGGGCGGGGCTTATTTAAGATATACCAATTTTAACCATTTTAATCTTGGAAAAATAGAGAAATATAATTTCTCTATTCAACAAAATGCAATATTACTCAAGAAGAAGTTAATTCATTGAATCTGGTTAGTGGAGTCATATGAATTATTAAATAAAAAGTATCAAAATCATATAAAATACTTCTGCTGTATTATTAAAGACTAGAAAAAGATCTCAGAGAACAGAAACCTCCGCCGAGGCCCAACAGAACCCTAGTTCTAGTAAAAATCCCTGCATAATGACTCTAAAACTCTAAATCTACCGACAACTCCACAAACTCTCTGAGTATCTCTCAAATACTCCACTTCAGCATCTCTGTTCAGCCCACTGACCCCCAAAATCCACTCCTAAAGAAACATCAAAGGAATCCAAAGATCAAAGGTAGCAAAAGCCATGTTGTGACTTTGCAACTACAAAAGGCTTATTATTTTATTTCTTTTATTTTAAATGTGGTGAAACACAAAAAACTTAATCAGGAATAAAAAAAACGTAATCACCAAAACTATAGGATAAAATTTCATGCTGCCCCGTCGTTTAGTTGTTCCATAGTGTCGCCCTCAAACAAACAAACAAACAAACACACAGGAGTGAAAGATAACCTTCTTAAAGGAGGTAAAAATCAATATTTAAAACCTGAATCCTTCTAAAGTCGTTTCCTCCTTTCAGAGAATGGAATGTTTACATGAGCATCAATTATAGCGTATTTACACACACTGTATAATCACACATAATTCCTAGATAAATCAAAGATAATTGTTGGTGTGCCAACAACATAAAGGTTAAAAATCTTTGAAATAAATGTTTTCTGTAATGGAATTGGATCCGGGCTCCTTATTAAAGTTAATGAAAAATGTACTCAAACGGCTGACTCAGCACATTCTCCCCGCCATGTTGAACCTGCTCTGACTTCTTAATGCAAAGTAAGGAGAGAGGAGAGAGAGGAGAGAGAGGAGAGAGAGAAACACCCACGCCATCACTATTACCTAAATAAAACCCTACATATTTTATCCCGCCCCTGACGCGGGTTTGATTGATCACGTTGTTTTCAGCGCCTCCACAGGACCGCCTCCGTCCCGCCTCCGCCCCGCCTCCGCCCCGCTCTCATTCGCTCTTTCTGCATTTGGCTCAATTATTTCTGCAGCAGACCAATCAGCAGATCTGAATGAAAGGCTTGGAGACGTGAAAAGGAGGTCAGAGTACACCTTCATATAATCGTGTTTGACAGCTGAAACAAGCTTCTCAGCTCGGCCAGCGCTCCAATAAATAAGGGGAGGCGTTCTGTAGGCACTGCCAGGCCTAATGATTCACTCCGGGGGGGGGGGCTTCACGTGTGACTGAGTGAATGAATG